>JBBPSE010000527.1:0-15460 GCA_038093455.1 Lanmaoa carminipes
GTTTTAAAAGTGGTGTATCTCAATAGCCCCTGACCTGGGTCACATGACCCAGTGACATAATTTGTAGCCAGGGGTTTGTACATTATTTGTCTCCACCAAAGCTAAGTGAAATTCCCACAAGTGATTGTGGGGCGCTTCGCGCCCCAGTTTGGGGTTAGGGATTGGAATGCTTTTTGGAGTCACTGTAGGATTAGGGAAGGGATATGGGCACCTTCAATCTCCATAAAGGACTCGGAGTCAGGGTACTGTTTTGTTGTTACCTTGCAACTTACTGATTACCCATCAGTGATGATGAGACTCAGATGGTGCAAATGCACCACGTAAATCTCATGGTTACTTTGTATGTGGGACTCCACATGATGCTTGAGTGAATGGGAAAAACCATGGATTTCACACTAATGTAGTAAACAAGGTGTACAAACAATCAGGCAGCCTTGAAGAAACTGACAGAATCTTATGTGTCATGTGGCAAGTAGCACAAGAGCAAGGAGAGCAGGAGATCTGACATAGGTCAAAGAAAAGAAAGACAACATAAGCAAATGAGTGATAGATCATGTGTGCTGGTACATTATGACGCTGTGTCAAAGCCTAATCTAATCTAATATTTAAGTTCTGCTGTTACTAATGTTTATGGTGCATAATTTATTTCCACCTACATTATCCTCTTCCAGTAACTCAAGGTCCAATTTCTAAGCCATCATCATCTTCATCACCCCCAACACACCAGCCTATTGTCTATCTCAGACAATGTCATTGCCACCTGCCTCTACAAGTGCTTCATGTCCAACACCATTTACACCAGCATCGAATCCTCTACCCTCGTCACTGTCAACCCACACATCCAAAAATGGGTTGCAGACCACCAGGACATGGCTGAGAACAAGGCCGCACCCCCACCTCACACCAAGGTACACAGCCCAGGACCAGTCTCTTGTCATAGGGTAAGACCTCACTCCCACCTCACATCTTTCAACTCACCAATAATGTTTACTACCCATGAGGTGTACCCCACCTCCCACCTTTCAACTCACCAATAATGCTTACTACCACATGGGGCACACAGCCCAGGGCTGGACCCTTGTCATATGGTAAGACCTCACTCCTGCCTCACATCTTTCAGTTCACTAACAATGCTTACTACCACATGATGCGCACAGCCCAGGGCCTCTCCCACCTTCCACCTTTCAACTCGCCAACAATGCCTACTACCACATGAGGCGCACAGCCCAGGACCAGTCCCTTATCATAAGGTAAGACCTCACTCCCGCCTCACATCTTTCAGCTTGCCAATAATGCTTACTACCCATGAGGCACACAGCCCAGGACTGGTCCTCCTGCCCCACACCTTTCAGCTCACCAACAATGCATACTACCACATGAGATGCACAGCCCAGGACCGGTCCCTCATGCAACTCATCTTCCTGCAGCAGAATTTGTCATAAGAGTCTTTTGCAGACGAGAATGTAATTAGCAAACCAGCCAAATAGCATAAAAAGGAGACAGGTATCAAGATTCAGTCCAGTCTTTTTGGGTAAATTAGTGCACACTCACAGCAGATAGTGCGCATAGTTTACGAGTACTAGTAGCATATTTGTATGAGCGACGAATACATTAGTAATCTACCCCTTGGGAGGGTTCACTGGGTTCCGGCAGGCTACCCCTTCCGAGCTTCTCGGCTCGCAACCCCTGCGTATGACCAATCTGCCGCTCGCTGCGACATCGATTTTCTCGGCCTCTGCTGCGATGCGCCCGTCCGTCCCACTGTTGGGATGCTTCCCCAGCCTCTATACTCCGTATATAACGCCTCTGATCCCCAGACAGGGTCCCGACATGACCTGATATGTACATCTCTTTGTCCGAGTTCGCTGACTTCTGCATGGTTCGTTTTGAGTCCTCCACGGCGACGCGACCTCGATAGGTCGTCTGGGGCGCTTCCCAGATGCTGTGGGTGGCTTAGGTACGTCTAGTCTTGCGCGTGTACCGCTGGTACTAACTCGCCTCATCTTCAGCTAGTGGCTTTGTTTCGACTCTTGGCGTGCGCCACTTGGGACGCCATGTGCCACACCGTCCATCGTCTCTATGGACGCTCTCACAATCGCTCTGGCGGTGTCCGTAGTCCTCGATGTCTCTCGCTACCTCCTACGCGTTTATATGGCCTCCTGACCTGTTTCCTCGATTTGATACCTTCGTCTCGTCGTCGTACTGATTCGCATCAGCTTCAGGATGTCCCGGCTCGCTGTTGGGTTTTCCTGGTAAGTCCCTTTCACCTCCCGGATCATCTAGCTCGCAGTTCGTGTCTGCGCGTTCTATTCCTCTCTCATCTCGTCGCGGGGTTGTTCTCGGGGCTTGGAGGCTGGTGAAGATGGTGCCTGGAGTGTGCCTGGTGAGAAGTTGGTTTGCCAGCCATACACGGAAGGAAGCGAAATATCACACTGGGCTCTTTTTCAATCATCAAAGCGCTCGATCTTGTGAGGGCCGTCCTCGCTGCCCTCGCAATCGCTAGGCCCACCTCCCCTCGGCACGCGTAACCATTGCAATACTGTGCAATTAACCGAAGCAGCATCAATTTTATCGAAAATGCCCGGATCACAACGTCTAGTGGTTTGTGGTTAGCCCCGAGATTAAATTGAACCACTCATGTCCGGGGGTGCCA
Organism: Lanmaoa carminipes; assembly: GCA_038093455.1. NCBI lineage: Eukaryota > Fungi > Basidiomycota > Agaricomycetes > Boletales > Boletaceae > Lanmaoa > Lanmaoa carminipes. The sequence goes on from JBBPSE010000527.1 coordinate 2,654, forward strand.
CATGGGTCACAAGCAGCGCGCTCCATGTAATTTATCCCCGATCCATTGTTCCCATTCACCCTGCTCCCTGTCGAAGGAATGTTGGATGTGGCAGGTTGATGGGGTTAGCTTTGTGCTGCTGGGGGCTTTGTTCCTCGATGATTGAGTGGAAAACCCTGAAGAGTCATTGTTGAACTCGGACTTGGACCTGCTGTAAGACCAAATCGAGGGGATCCAAGCCGCATGTGACCGGTCCCTGGAACCATGTACATGGAAACTATGGATCCCAGATAGAAAGCACCGAAAGTGGAGTTGGCTGCTTTCCAGCCACGTCTCGGACTGGAATCAACGGGACAGTATTCGGCACCGAGTACACCATTAGGATTTGCTATGACTAACGTTGACATTTCTTTGACATGTCAAGGGTTTGTGACTTTGTCAGCTTGTAGGGTCCAGGAATTCATAACCAAAGACGGGCCAACGTCTGTGGCAAATCCTGCCACGACGGCTACCTAATGAATGGCCCCAGTCATTGTATAACAATCAGATATCGGTTCTCCATCAAACAGTCCATGATCAGCGAGTTTGAAGATCGGCCGTGTGTGTCTCCACCTCCGGTGGGTGCTGCAGTGAGTAAATTCATAACAAATTTTGAGGAGTCAGTAGTTATATGTAAGCCACTCCGACACAGACACGCAACGGGCCACTCTCATTGGACCCCGCACTTTGATCATACCATACCATTGCTCCGGTGATACCCGACAGCATTCCTTTACACTACTTATATAGAGACCCGATCTGCTTGTACTGTCTTATCTCTTTTATCCCATACGTTCATCATGTTCTGTCACTGTTCAAGTGAGACTCGGCAGTCTACATCATACTGTTGTATTACTGTGATTGATTGTCAACGTTAATGAAACCCTCGAGACTCATCAAGCTTCAGGCTTTCAAGGGTGGAAATTGCAACCATGCACAATTCTGTGCAAGAGCCAAGATCGATGAACATCGACGCCTCCGAGTTGTTCGGCTCCGCTCCGAATCATGCGAAATGGCATATCAATGTCGAAACGAACAAATCCCTCTGTCGAAATGAAAACTAACTGGGGCACGTAAAAACCTACTAATACCGTAGCTGAATAAAATATGCAGAAAAAAATAGTTGTGGAGTTATGGGCGGGGTGAGGATGAGATAAGGATGACTGGTTCTCGACTGATTTAGTATTGGCACGGCCATTGCAATGAATGGGCTGCCAGGGTCTCTCCGGCATCTGATCCACCAGTAGACCATAGTTGTAGGGGTATACCGTCAAGTATACCGTAGAATTCATCGCATTACGGTAGTGCGAAGCAACTAGAAGCAATCAACGTTTGCCTTGTGTTGGGACACGTACGTAACAGTTTACTATTTTCGGGCGTTACCGAGGTGCGTGCCACAACGTTCCGAGTGCAATGTGCAACCTTCGTCCATTCGACGTGCGGGAAGTTCGCAAAAAAATAGGTTGAACAGTACATTTAGGTTGTAGACACGCACTGTCTTCTTTTTTTCCGCAAAATCAGTGTCTTTGAAACGGGAGCAATAGACCCTTATCAAATTGGGTACATAAGTAACTAAAGATCTCTCGTGCCAGACATCCACTGGGGCCGAGGGCGAAATCTGCATGTCCAATGGAAAAAGTCGACCACGGTTGCTTCTCTTCTCCTCGCATTAATGTAATGAATTTTACGGTATTCCCCTACAGCTATGGTCAGATTGCCCCGTTCGTAAGTCTCGACATTTCGTAGGAGCTGACGTTTTTTTGTTCTTGTTACTTTGCTGACGGAATGCCCTCTACGTACGCCCGACCCTCTTCGCATTAATCAATGCGAACGGGGCCGTGCGTAGGGGGGTGGAGGGGGGGGACCAGAGACCGTCTTCGCTGTATAAAAAGGTGAGTCACATCAGCAAAACAGATCCCATCGCTTCTCGAGACGAATAGCTCACTCACACACTCTCTACCGTTGAAAAGATGTACACCCGCTCCTTTGCCCTTCTCTCCGTCGCTGCCTTCGCTGCAGTCGTTGCCGCCGCTCCCAGCGCGCTCGAGGCCCGTCAACCCTCCCAATGCAACACCGGCCCAATCCAATGCTGCCAAACTGTCGGCACTGTGAGATTTCCTTTCTCCTCACGCTTTTCGTGCTTTGCGCTAACGATGGGTCATGCTACAGGCGACTGACCCAGCGATCATGCCGCTCCTCGGAGACATCGAAGTCGCTCTTGAGGACGTCAATGCTATCATCGGGATCAACTGCTCCCCGATCTCGATCGTCGGTTTGGCTGGCGGCTCCAAGTGTGCCCAGCAGCCTCTCTGCTGCACTGGGAATTACCAGGTAAGTCAAATTGTTTGTCTGGCCACCGAGAGGCGGGCGGTGCTGATCATTCTCTGCACACGTAGGACGGGGCGGTCAACATTGGCTGCACTCCCATCGACCTCGACCTGTAAACAGCTGAACGATGCGACAGTGCTGGGGCGGCTCTCAAAATGTTTTTGGACTCCCTTATTTAGTTGGTTCAAATAGGAGTTATGGCGTTGTGGATTGAATGGATGAGTCGTTTGGTGTTGGAATGTGTCTGAAAAATCCGCGTCAACGGGCTGTAAAACGTTCGAAAAAACCTTACTGAGAGAAGCTCAGTAGATCATCCTCTCCAGACCAATCACATTGTATTAAGTAAGAGCGAGTGAAGGATCTGCGCGCCAGATCTTGGGATGTTGCAAAAAGGAAGCGACAGATGCTCCCGCGTCCAGCGTAGATGACCCGTCTCATCGACGGAAACAAACCAAACGTCGGAGCATGATGATGATCAGCGCGTCGATCAAACCACACGTTGGGCATTGAAAACAAGGATTACTTCGAGTATCATTATCAGCCCGACATGGATCATCAGCTACGGTATCCCCGATCTACTGTTCCCATTCACCGTACTCCCAATTGAAGCAATCCTGCCGTCGTCGTGAGCACCACCAACAAGAACGGAGAAACAGAGACATACTACACAATCCACCTCCTCTTTCGCCACGGGCACGGGCAACTTTACCTTCTTCTTGGTATCTTTGTCCTTGTCCTTGTCCTTGTCCCCGCCGCCCCACCACGGCCAGCTCATCTGTGAGACGCTCTTGTCGTCATCCGGTGGAGGTTCGTCGGCCCAGTCGAGGTCTTCAGAGAGCAAACGCTCGACGACCTCTCGTATCGAGTGCGTTCGGATGTCTACTGTCCAATTGAGCTTGGTAACTGTGTCATACAGTGCGACCCTGCCGAGATGACACCTGTAAAACCGCCATTAGCTATCCCCTGTTGACGAAGGAAATCAAAACTCGTGAGTGTATCGACTGCTCACCTCGTCTCCATCGCATAGCCAGCGATTGCACAGGTGGATGTAACACCGTTACATACTCCCATGGCAATTGGGTCTGCTGTATGTATGATGTGAGTGATATGCTGGGTCGATGGCTTTGTGGGATGTTAACACTGTGTCAACAAGGAAAACGCAAACGCAAACACACAGGGGAAGGGAGATGCAGTCGAGTAGCTGCTAGCTTCTCAGCCGGCGCTTCAAACGTCACGACTGGAGCACCAAAAGTAACTCCAATGAGGGAGGACACGGAACCACCCAATGAATGACCTGTAAATTCACATGAGTACTCGGTACGGCTGGGATGCAAGTTAAAAAAAGAACAGAATGCGTTGCGCGTACCAATAATCCATATGTGGGAATCCGGGTACAGGTAAGTAATATTATTATATAAATTCTGCGAAGTCAGGTTGACGTAGGCGACACGTATCAACAAGGAACCTTGCTTACCACTCCAACTGAATAGTATAAATCGTCGTCTTGGAGTGCACTTTCTATGCATTCTTGGCTGCATTTCCCTGCACCCTTGTAGCACCCACAAACAGTACTCCATGTTGGACCCACACGAGCACAACAACAGGAAAAGAGCATGTTATCGTTCAGCTTGTCCTTTCGTACCGTGGGACCTCCACCGCCAGTGATCCACCCAGCCGAGGTGCCCTTCAGGGAAAGAACCACCGTAGAATTATCTTCCGAAACGAAAACATGACCACGAAGGCCATCATCGGTGGGCTTCCATCCTACAGGGATCGTCTGCACGAATAATGAGCACACCTTGCATAAACAAGATAGAGAGAAAATTGACTTGCCATGTTGAACCCATCGACGTTGTACCAGCCCCCATCGGGAGTTGCACTATAGGCATTATTGGACATCTTTGCGAGAGAGAGCAGTGTCTCCCGGTCAGTAACATCCGGGCTGAGCACCTCCTCCGGATGCCATAGAGCACCATCGCTCTGTCCGTGGAGCATCGAACGAAGGCGGGCATCATGAAAAGTGGCGTATGAGGAAGGTCGGTGTGTGAGAAGGCGCGACGTATCTACGTTGTAGGTGTATGGGTCTGCGGGCGTACTTAGCGAATGAGATAGGAGCTGAGATGGACCGACGTCGGAGAAGATCACGCGAGATGTGTTCGTGACTGCGTGTTGGTGTCGGAGGTGAAACGACAGTCGAGGCGTGCGAGCCTGCAGGTCCTCTTTCCAGAGCAGCGAGGCGAGTAGAAAGCGAAGTGTAGCTGGGAATATGTCAAATATCATGGCCCTGCGTATGGCTGTGGATACATAAACATGAGAAGGGATGCGCTGTCGTGGTCCTGGTGAACACTTGATAAGGTGCTGACGGACTCAGAAGAGGGTGCATTGTGACAATGAGGTTGGTTACATAATCCTCTCGTTCTCTGCCGATATCACATTGACCCGCTCACCCGTTTACCAACATTGTCGGTCGATCCAGCGCGGACTTCTACAGTGCTATTAAGGCTTGTTGCTGCAGTGCAGGTATAAAGGTACTTGACGGCCACTCTTACTGAATTTTTTGTTTTTGGATCAACCAATCATCACCCGCACGCCATGTAAGCGATCGAGGCTTATGAGCATGTCTAATGACCAGGTGTATCCACCGCATTTTGCTCGCGCAAGACAGCGATGACCACGAAGGACTGGATGATATTATCCTTCCAATGACCAGTTTATCAACCATTCTTCACCGGGATTCCGCCCAGTCTGCAACAATGGTTTCAGTGTACGAGCAATAGCCAGTCTGGACTGCGACTGCCACATAACATGGCTTCCGCGCCAGAGGTGACACCTCTTCACTGTTTACTTCTACCAACAGCTCAGGACAATGATTTTGTTCCATTATTTCCTGGCGCTGGTCGCCTGTACGGCGCTTGCAGCCCCAGCCACTTCAAGCCAACCCCAGATGCCATTCGACTCCACCCAAAATGCCACTGATACCAGTTTATCCTCACAACTAATCCAGTATAACGGCCCTTTGAGCACCGTTCCCATCGCTTCCTCTCTATCTGTTGGTTCGAGCTCACTTTCGAATTCCATTGATACCACAACTTCACAGCTTACCCAGTCTAACGACCCATCGAGCACCTACCCGATCACTTCCCTTCCATCTCCTACCTCTCTTTCACCTTCCTCAGTCTTGTTCACGTCACTGCCCACCCCCACCCTCTTTGTAACAGAAGTTGTAATCGTCTTTGAGACGACCACTGTCGATCCGACGCCGCCGTCGTCGACCATTATCGTCACCGTGGTCGTGACCGCAACTGCAACCGCAACGCCATCCTGGGACAACCGTACGCTATGGACTGCACCACCGCAAATGACTGACCTCTCTGCTTTTAACATCACATACTTTCCCAGCGGCCAACGAAATCTCCACATAGTCGCCCAAATGCCTGCCCAGGCCATCGCCCCAACCACCAAATTCCTTCAAAGTTCCCTCAACGCCACCACCCCATCCACGATCCTACAGCTCGTCTACCCAGCCTATTCCGTCAACCCAGGCAGCAAACCCGAGGGCGGAGCCGATTTCTACGCGAGCCCGCTTAATCTGGCCGGTGCGCGCAACGTCACGTTGGAATATAGTGTCTTCTTCCCGGCAGATTTCGATTGGGTCAAGGGGGGGAAGTTGCCGGGCTTGTTTGGGGGGCATACGGGGTGCTCGGGTGGAGCCTCGGCCCGTGATTGCTTCAGCACGCGTTTGATGTGGCGTCCGCAAGGCGTCGGAGAGCTTTATCTGGTATGTACCTCCCCGTTCGTCGCCTCCACTTTTGTTCTGTCCTTCTCTTTTCTTCCGCATCGAGTTCTATTGTATCATGTCCGTTCGTAGTACGCACCCAAGGACAAACAAACCGAGGCCTTGTGTGCCGACCTAGGGTCAGTTTGCGATGCCACCTACGGGTTCTCCATCGGCCGCGGCGCCTTCAACTTCACCGCTGGTGATTGGACGCACCTTCGGCAAGACGTCGTTCTCAACACGCCAGGAGAAAGCGACGGCGTTTTCACGCTGTTCGTCGATGGACGACCGATGATCAATCGGACGGACATGTTTTATAGAGATGTTGCTCAACAGACCGGGAAGAACAAGTCGAGTCAAAGGACGTCTGTCGTTTTCACTCCCTCCATGACCGCTGCTCGGCATGTGACTCCAATCATGCTGGATGAGAACGAAGGCGTTTCACCACCTGCAGAGTTCCTCGGTCTTTTCTTCAGGTACCGTACCCTCCATCGATCGCGTTGCATCATGCTCATCCTCCCTCGAGTACCTTCTTCGGGGGCCACGGGAAACAATATGCCACGCCGAAACAGCAGTATACTTGGTTCAAAGACTTTGCAATCACCCGCCACGACTAACGGCCGAGCACGTCCGCCAGAAAGAACAATCAGGGGGATATACATTAGCTATTATAAATAACGACGAGAAAACACAGCAACCACAAGTCCAAGAAGAAAAGCCAACACGAACGCGATCTCCTTCATGGGCCACGTCTCCACTTGGCCCATCCCCACCGTCTCTGCCAACAACGTTTCGAGTTCCTTTGCCATCGACGCCATTCCAAAGACCGACTCTGCGCGATGCTTTGACCGTTGCGCCAACGACGCCCGCTCTGACTCATCCATGCGACATATTTCCTCTAGTGCATCTGCCCAAATTCCGGGATCAGGCGTTCGGAGCCAGCCTGTCCGTTGCTCTGGTGGCTGGTCCACGACACTCTCTGTCGGTCCACCACTATCACAGGCCAGAACGGGTAATCCACAAATCATACCCTCCACAGGACCGATACCAAAGTGCTCGTTTGCTGGCGTATACAGTAGCGCGAGTGTGGAAGAGGATTGAAGTAGAGCGGATCGTTGCGAGGTGGTAAAGTTCAAGAGGAAGAGGACGTCTGGTTCGTTTGCGGTCGTGCCTGTGAACGGAGGAACGGTGATTTTGGATTGTGGAGGTGTGATGACGTTGAACGAGAGGTTGCCTGATCGTGCGCGCTCGACGAGACCGGTCAATGTACGGATGTTGTCCTCGAGGCGGGGGTCATAGCCACCTATAAGAGTATGAGCTAGCACTCGAGTGAGCAAGGCGCGCAGAACCCTACCGGCCAGGACGAGGCGCATTTTCTGAGATAACTGTTTTACTGAATCTTTATCTCGAAGGAGAGCAAATGCTTCGATGGCTAGTGCTGCATTCTTCTTCATCTCAAAGCGGTTCAACGAGATCAACGTAGGTCGCTGCCTTGACCCACTTATCAGCAGCCTCAGAAACGGTGTAGAGCTCGTCTTACGATATAATCTGAGCGATATCCGGTGTTGTCCGGTCTACGGGTGTTTGATACGCTTTAATGTTGATGCCTGGATAGATGACCCTGGGCGTCGACGTTATGGAGCTGAGATGAGCCACCGTAATGCGTGCAGTGAACTTGGAGTTGGCGACGAGCGTGTCAGCCTGTCCTACAAAGACGTGCATATAAAAATGTCTGATATTTCAGAAACACCAACACAAACCACATACGCGTCGTAACCTCCTCGAGCCAGTCCATTGGATAGCGATAGAGCGTCTTGAGCACGCTAACATTCTTTGGTTGAAACGAGCCCTCTACAAAGGCCCCATGTGCGAGCAGCTTGTCCGGGAAATGACAATAGAAAAGGACACGTTTTCCGCTGAACATCCGGAGGAGGGGTATGCATGTCGAGAGTTGGTCTACAAAGAAGACGTCGTGTTCGGGTGCAGTGGAACGAAGGAGGAACTGTGTCAGAGTGAGATGGAGCTGACGTGCATGTGCAAAGAGGATGTGAAATTTGCCATGCCATGCCCGCGGGAAGGGTGAGACGATGTGGTGTACGCGGAGGGTGCCTGTCAAAGAAGAAGAAAAAAAAGGGAGTAAACAGGTTGATGATGAGGATGTGTGTGTGGACGGTTACCATCTCGGGTTTCGTCGAAACAGTGGTTTGGGTCGTGGTGCGAGGTATAGATGTCCACGGTGTGACCGAGTGATTGTAGGCCTAGTGCTGCGTCGACGACCAACCTTTCGGCACCGCCTAAGGGAGTGGTTCGATCATTCTGAGTTCCATTGTAGAGGCGGAGGAACACACCGATTCCCAAGTCTGGGTGGATGAACGCGACCCGCAGTTTCGACGAGGACCCAGGTGTCATTTCGAGCTCTGACGTGGCGTCGCGGGGTAGACAGACAGGACAGTCGGTAATGGGTACCTTTCTACCGTTCCAAGGTTGCCGTGTAGGTGATGGTGATGGTGCACACGTTACCTCAATGGTAATGGATACTGGCAGATAGCGCCTAAAAAACCACGGAGCATATACATACATTGGTAATACAAATAAATACTGGTCGTCTAGCCTCAGGATTTTATGTAGATCTTGAACTTTCTCCATTCCATTGCGCTTGTATAGTGTATCGTCGCACACCTAGGATGGAGAACATTCATTAGTTTGAATGCACAAGTCGGTTCGATGATCAAAATCACCCTTTGGTCATGGACGATCGCGAGTGACGAGTCGGCACCGTCAACACGGGTGTGTACTAAAACTCGTCTCTCTTCGTCCTCGTGCGCGACTCAAGAACATCGACCTTTAGCACACCATGACTCCCCAAGTTTTTCAGCGCCCGCACGACCTCGTCCTTTTGCGTCCCGTCATTTGCGGCAGGCATAGTAAACACAAGCACGTCTGACAATTCACCGGCTGGTTTGGCGTACTGGAGATGGTGGAGAGCCGGATGGGAGCTTGAGATGCTAGACGGGTTGGAAAGGAACTGCGACGTAGGCGCAAACGTGACAGCAAGGTTTACAGACGATGCTTGCATCGTGGACAGCGGCGCCGACGATCACTGGGTTTCAACAAGGGTTACACCTGACTACGCTTGTCGTGTTGCAAGCCGAGCTTGCATTCATGAATGACCAGCGAGTCACATCAAGCAACTAAGGTCTCTACATACCGGAATGAATAGGTTTGAGTTATGAGTGGGTTTACTTTGAAAGGCGGCAGAGACTGACTCGGAGTGGGAAAGTTGATGATAATCTCGGAACAAAATCACATGCCGTGGCTGCTCGATTCTTACGAGTCCAGGTCGGGTTAGGTCAGGTAGAGGTGATGGAGGGTTTAGTGAATGGTGGCGACGCTAGTGTGTTACGACAAGTGGACTACGTACTATGCCTTTCCATTCCATGCATGCTGGCGTAATTTATGCAAGTTGTCTATACAGGATTCGCCTAAACTTCAAGCTTCAATGATACACCTCCGCACCCCAGAAGGTCAGCTACACCTCGTTTACTGTAAAAGTTTGGTGGGTAACCTGCAAAATAACCATCTTTTACAGGCGTATTCTCGTTGGGCTTCAAACTGGTTGTCCGAGGCGCGAGCTCGAAATAACAGGGAAGACAACATCATGCCTGGCAGCTTTCATTCGGCTCCGGGATCTGTGGATGCCTGTATTTTCGGCTCGCTTGCCATGCGTTTCAACGTGCCAGTGGACTGAACGCCTTCTGTCGAGCCGTAATATATGGGATACAGATTTTTCCACACAACGAATGGATCCGAGACTATGCCCAGTCTGGACATGGTACGAAATGTGAAGATAACACACAATACTTCAAGCTTAGTATGTCTTTCCCGTTTCGTACAGCATCTAGACCAGTTTCAAATATTGATCCCCATTGTGCCATTGACGCTAAACCATATTCTCGTGGCTGTGCGCATGGAGTGTGCTACAGAAGCCATTCAGCGAGCCAGGCGGCCAGACGTAGCATCCCCAGCCCTCTCGGAGAGGGATGATTCACACTACTCTCCTTTTCATTGCGATGGCAACCTTGGGTGGCGTCACGAGGCCCACCCTTGTCAATGGCGATACACTGAGAGTGCTCTCCGGCGAGTCACGCCTTTCACTGAACGAGACCTGCAAGACAATTGCAACCTCCATTTCTGCGGCATCAGAAGTCTACTATACCGGTTCGTTGTTGTATGTATACCTCATGTTTGAGATCGCATTCAAGCATGATGATTATTGCAGCACCGGTTACTACATAGAAGGTATCAGTCATTGGGCATCATCGAGCACCCGATTTGCAGCGTGCTCGTTCGACCCTGGTACACCCGAAGATGTTGGTGTTGCAGTGAGCACACTCTACTAAAATTGCGTCTCTTTATTCACCAAGGATGACGCAACTAGCTGCGAATTCTGGGCAAAACACGAGCTCCCTTTGCGGTTCGTATGGTTTGGCTCTGGGGAAAATTTAAAAAGAAACCTGTAATGTATCCCTACAGGTTAAAGGTGGTGGTCACACCGCTAATCCGGGGGGTTTCGTCTACCGCGGGAGTCCACATAGCGATGTCGAGGTTCTCCCAGGTTGTTTACGACTCCACAGCGCAAACGGCTACGATAGGAGCGGGTCTGATCTGGGATGATGTTTACGCGGCACTTGAGCCATACGAAGTGAATGTCGTTGGCGGACGAGTCACCGGTGTGGGTGTTGCTGGATTGACGCTAGGTGGAGGTATGTTCGAAGGGTGTGTGAGACTGGAATATAACCCTAAACGACATCAACAGGCTACTCGTGGCTTACAAACCAATATGGTTTGACCATCGATACTCTGCAAAGTTTTGAGCTGGTTAAGCCTAATGGGACAGTTATGAATGTTACAGAGACATCGAGTCCCGATCTATTCTTTGCTCTGAAAGTATGTGCTTTTCTAAACGTGGCTTGGTAACCTCATTGGTCATTTCGTAGGGTGGCCTGAATAATTTCGTACGTAGAGATATTTTGCCGACGACTTGCTGCTGGAACTCGTTCAGGGTATTGTGACGAGGTTCACATTAAGGACGTTCCCGCAGACGCAAGTTTGGGTACGTATCCATCCAGTCCTGATACCTATCCGGATATCCTCACCCAAGATGTAAAGGGGGGGTACCATTATCTATACTGCGGACGTCCTAGACCAGGTTAACCTAGTGACGGCGAATTTTTCAGCAAACAACACGGATCCAAAAGCGGCGATAATTACAACATATAACTACATCTTCAGTGAAGTGCGTCCTTTTGCAGTGTCTTCTTTGAAAATCCAATTGAACAGATCCATCTGTCTCACGTAGCCTGGCGTGTCGGAGATCCTTTTCTACGATGCACCAACACCACCTTCTGGAAGCTTTGACGATTTTTTTAGCGATTCCCTCACTCACGCGGGATGTTTCGACGCGCTCCTTCTCTTCTTTGGTGAAGTCTGCACCTGCAAGTACAGCGTACGGAAAACGGTAAGTGCATTTGTTGTCAAAGCTGCAAGAGGATCCCAAATGCATTAACAGTGGGTTCTTCAACTCGATTTCTACGCCGAATTATCCGCTCTCCTTAACTCAGTCGATCGTCAACGAGTCCATCGTAAGCGAGACCGGCTCACCATCGCTCCCAGTAACGAGTCGCTGACCGTTCCATTCCAGTATTGAGGCAGGAACCTTGCAGATTCTGCGTTTATGATTTCTTATGATGTAGAGCTCTTTCTCCCCACGCTCTTCACCTACAATAGGACTCCATCGGCATACCCGCCTAACCGTACGCAGGGCCTTTCGCCGCTCAACATCTACTATTCATGGCTGTCGCCAGAATCCGACCAAGCCATTTACGATGCGATACGGACGAGCGCGAAGACGCCCAAGCACATGTCGTTGATAGCGGTCAGAGTGATGCCCACGCAGCTATCTATCCCAACTATGCCATTTTTGACACGCCGCTGGCCAACTTGTATGGTGCAAACGTACCGAGATTACAGGCGATTAAAATGGCAGTGGACCCAGACAGGGTTATGGATCTTGCTGGCGGTTTCAAGCTCTGATTCCATTTTTGACATGGTGTAGTGCCTGTATTCGAGCTTGTATCTTATCATGTTGACATGGCCATACCGTTCCTGCGCGAACGGAAGTAGACGAAAATGGGGTGACGACGGTGTACGCGAGATGTATGGACAAAGGGAAGTACTGGCGTATTCATGAAAGTGAATGGCGCCGGTGCAGACGAGTGACGGTGAGTCTCGGCTGGGCGTTGCTAGCTCATGCACAACACGCCGCCCATCTGTGATGCATGTCATGCGTATGTGCCGCCAGATCGGCGTCGCTGTGGCCTGTCCTGTCACCCAGACATCCTGCATCCTAGACTACACTATGAGAAGGAGTAAGTAATTGATATACGCAACTATTTGGATATATTTGATCTTGTTATGTAAACATACATACTGCGCTACAGTAGACTCTGTAATAACCCATACCCCTCGAGACATGCCCAGGGGTATGGCTTATGGGAGAGTATGGGTTTTGATTGAGGCTGGAAGCACTGAAAATGAACTTTGGGAAATGGAAAATGTATGGGTTTTCACAGAGTATGGGTTATATGAGGTATGGGTTATGACTGTAACTCGATTTGTGAGTCCTA
>JBBPSE010000528.1:0-15456 GCA_038093455.1 Lanmaoa carminipes
ACCCGCTAGGTGAGAATCAGAAGATTTGTCACTCGACAGATACGATTGCAATCCGTAGACGACGCGGCTGAATGAATTGCACCCATGTTTGCCTACTAACGAGGGAGCTCCTGAATTGGGATCCAGGAGATTTGCCGAGATGTTCTCAAGGTGGCCACATCGTGAAAGGCAGGCAGACATGCACCTCATGAAAATCCGGCGGAACAGTTCAACGGGGGAAGTTTGCGAAGGCTTTGTCTGAGAAAGTACACGTAATTCCCAAGGTGATGCATGTTTCCGAACGGGACAAAGACTTGGTCTCCCACGCTGACCACCGTCAACAGGATGGGGCCATGGATTACCCTAAGTTACGGCGATACAAGGCGGATCAGGTTCTCGCGCAACATTAGAAGCTCCTCCATGGGCATTGAGAACTCGAAAATCCACGTTCCTGGTTGACATCGCCAACAGAGTACGAAAGTCTCCAAACGATGCGAAATTGCTTTTTTTTCGCGCTCATACTCTGTCAGTCTTCTGTGTCAACAAAGAGCACCCGTAGTACACGCATTACACGGAGCTGAAAAATCTCTTCATGACCCTGAGAACAGTCAACGATTCGAGCGCTCCTACCAGCGTACGTATCTGTGCCAATCAAAGCTGTGCGTCAAATAATTTAGTCTGTTCTGGTTGCGATGCACTTATTACGATTGCCTCGTTGCTCAAGTGAGATGCAAAACATGCTTGTTGACGTGGCGCCACTATCCAGATATATCCCTTGAGGGTACAGCCGAACCTCTCCATTTATCCAATTACCACCACAAAGAAAGGACCGAGACATGGACCCACTATATTTGACTTGGGAGCTATCAGTAATCAGATTACACCCACAGACGGTTTTTTGGGCCTACATACAAATACGATCTCGGGAATGCACCAGAATAGACGTAGGTAGTTGTAAGGGAACTCACGGAGACGGGACCCTCGCTGACCCGTCCGGTGGCGACAGCGCGCTTGATGGGAAGCACTCAGGAAGCACCACTCGGCGCGTACGTGGAGGTACGTGGTCAACATTAATTGCTACGAGACTAGAATGGCATGCCCAGTATGCGCCAACTCTATCCGCCGCCACCGCATCGGCGCAACCAGGGTAAATAATGGCTACGGCGTAACGGCGCGGAATGTAGATGTCAGGGATCGCCACACGGCGAGCAGAGTATGTACTTGATGACTTTCCGTGAGCTTATAATCCGACGAATAGATCGAAATCCACCTATCAAGTGAAGTATAATTTTATCTCACCATGGGTTTAATGTGTCGCGGCTTTTCAAGTCAAGTCAGGGGATACATTCATCTCCCCTTGTTCCAGTAAGCCCTCTGTCTCTTTGATTACTTGATCCTCACATACAACCTGAGTTCTGCATAACTTGTTTGAACTCCGTCTGTGGACGAGCCCGCCACAGCTCTTAGTTACGTTACGACCCGTGTACGCAACTCATAGGCTCCCTAGCTGGCAAGTTCGCGAATAGGGGGAGTTGTTTTCGCAACTCAGCTCGCATCTCCGAGACGCACGAAACAACAAAATACGTAGACCGGTGATCATGGTTCATGACCTTACCAGTCCGTCTCTTGCCTCATTTAGACGGACTGATCACCAGTCTACAAAACACCCATTAGAAGAAATTCTTTGGGTCTATCATAGATGGTAAGAATTGCCCCACCCAACTTTAAAGCTTCAACGAATGCTAATGCATGTCAATTCACCATGTTATCACTCCCGAACTCATTCCAATATTCCTTGGATCATTAGCCTACGAAAAGGTCCCCCTGAGTGACTTGCACAAACGTGGCAGGTTCTAGGGGAGATGACAGGCAAGAGTACGAGTCACACAATATTATTGGTTTTGATGTTTACCTGGCAGGCACACTATATTTTGTGAGGAAAGTCAGTGAGAGAGCATTGATCAAGACTGAGGTCAAAACGAAGCAACAATATACAGCAAGTTAACGTCACATACCATGATATTGAATCTCGGGCTTAGACTCGCTGGGCTTTCAGGTTACCTGGAATACTGATCCCGGAGCGTGCGGAGGTTTGCAAGGCAACTTTTTACGGTCTTCGAGCACGGATTGTCACATACATACCATTTTCATCGTCGCCGCCTCTACGTTAGTACTTATGTTGAAGTAGAGAGAATTCACTGGGCAGTTCGCCCAAGTTAGCAAATTAAATAATTAAATAATTAAACCATTCCTTGATTTCGACGCGCGTTCCCTGACATCGACGCGTACGCTCGCATCGTCCATTGAAGCTTCACAGACAACCACCACGCCATGGAGACCTCCTTTGCATTGACTGGAAAAGGCTATGTGATCGTCGCAGCGGACACGACTGCTGCCCGATCCATCGTCAAAATGAAGGACGACCAGGATAAAATCAAAGAACTGAGCTCACACTTACTCATGGGGTATTCTGGAGAACCAGGTCAGTCGAATGCGTACATCATCGCGTCTATGCCAACGACCGATTCATGTGGACTTTTGATCTTTTTTTAAGGCGATACGATTCAGTTTGCGGAGTATGTCGAACGTAACATTCGCCTGTACCAAATCCGCAATCTCTACCCTCTCCGCCCATCTGCTGCCGCTTCGTGGATCCGTCGTTCGCTTGCAGAGTCTCTCCGGTCCAGAAACCCATATTCAGTCAACCTGCTCATAGGGGGATATGACCTCGCAGACCACAAGCCGGCCCTTTACTGGGTAGATTATCTGGGAACAGTAGTGGAGGTGCCCTTTGCGGCGCATGGATATGGAAGTTACTTTGCATTGAGTTTGTTGGATAGGTGGGTCATCAATAACACTCAGGTCATCCAGGGACTTGAGGAGCGACGCACTGATGTGATCGTCAGGTACCACAACCCGGAAGCAACACTCGAGGAGGGCTTAGCTACGCTCCGGCGTTGCATCAATGAGGTCTCGAAGCGACTAGTAGTTAGTCCGGAAAGGTACAAAGTCAAAGTAGTCGACAGAGATGGCATTCGGGAGGTCGAGTTGTAAAGTTTGGTTTCAATCGTCTATCGTGTAATCTCGTTCACGATCGGGCCCCATACACCACAACCCCCATTAGCCCAATCTTCAATTTAGGATGTGGGTCCCTTCCACCCGATCACCGCCCATAATCCTCTCTGTTTTCTTCTCGCACGTTACGACCCTTTTGACGCGTGCGATCATCGCCGTCTGCTCTTCCGTGCAACACAACATCATGGCAGCTTTCTCTATATCCGATCTCCGCAATCTCGGTCCCCATATACTTTCTGGATAAGCATCCACCAGCTGGATCACGCCCAATCGCGCCATTCTTCCCTGACAAAGCATTCCGGCGATTGCCTGTGCATGCAAAAATGTAGCTTGGCCGATGTAAAGGGAGCGCAGGGTGGGAATATCGCCCATCAAAGGAGGAAACGGACCCTCTGGATCGGACCCTGGCCCAAAACTGATATTCGTCACAATTATTTCCCTGATGTTGCACCATGACGAAAATTGCTTGAAGAGGCAAGAGGCTACCGGCGGGACAATCTTTTCGTTTCGTTATTTTATTATGATTATTCAGATAATCAACACCCATACGAAATCTACGACATGGGAGGTGGTGTACTCACAGCGGTGGAGAAGTGATGGCCAGGGTCGGGTCCTGTCCATTCAAACATATCTGGGCTTTGGTGGCGCGACGCGCACGTGATCGTCAATAATCGGTACCGAATCGAATCTGCGGGTCCCGCAAGGAGATACGCGTTGGGGTAGCGAGGCTCACCTGACCGCTTGGAGCCCTTGCTCGAAGACGTCAATCGCGGAGTCCCTTGAATATGAGTGCATCCGTAGACGGAGGCGTTTCAGTCGCACGTCACGTTCACCATGCGATGTCCCCTCTGCAACACTCGCGAGTTGTTGGCATTTCACCAGGGCATCAGAGAGATGGCGGAGGACGCCGCGTTGTGCTTTCCCCGCAAGATCGATCGCCAAGGAACGCGGTGCGATGGGTGACTGGGGTGCTTTCGAGAGTGCGAACTGGTGTAGTTGACGCACAGAGGTGAACCTGAGATGTGTGTAGAGATAGTCAGTCCCTACATCGCAAAAGAACCCGCAGACGCAGAGGATATCGCTCGGGACGGCGGTCCCGTCGAGGGCTGTCCGGAGAATGACTGCGACGATCTCGTGCGGCAGGTCAGTAAGCAACATGGAAAGTGCGTGTAAGCTTCCTCAGGGCTACCCAAACATGTTTCTCGGCTTCGAGTTACCCTGCCGTCATTCGAGATGTCAGCTGAGGATCGGTGGAAAGTCGGAAACCGGATGTCATTTCTGTGAGAGGCTGGTGGAGCGGAAATGAGTGGAGCGTGAAGTCACCGATACCATGTTCCGGCCTAAAAAGTGGGAAAACTTTGGCCGGCGTGCGCCAGGCATCCAGCCAGTCCAGTGGAGCTCAGGGTAACGCCTGTCAGAGGGGCACAGTTTACCCGAACTATACAACTCCCCTAAATTTTTTGATCTCCACTCACGGTACCATAGATATGCATTAATCTCATTGAATTGATCTTCATCGTGTGCCCTGCGAATTGTGCATGACAAATAATACAGCCCTGTCGTCATAGATTTATCAAACTCAGCACTGGACAGAGCGCATCGATGTAAGCGTGCATCAGCTGTACCTTGGTAACCCATCCGCAGTAATGTATGAGTATATCATGATACGGTTGGCAGATGCGGCGGCCCTGCTCTCTCCGACTCCCCCGGACGGTTCTGCTCGAAGGTATGGCATCGGAACTTTACGGGCACAAGGTACTGGTATCACGACCCCACCTCATCTGAATCACCACGAGGACGTGAAACAAGGGTATCCCCCAAAACAGCCCAAAACCCACCTGATGAAACCCTCGTGGGAGCATGGTGCATCTATGGCACTTACAATGTATTGCTTTCCGCTCACCCTCCGCAGTTACATCATTGAAGCTAAAAGGATACTTTCTCACGACAGCTTTGACTGAGCATTACAGATATGCACAATTGTATGTTTACTCATCGCTGTCCACCTGTGATCGGGGGGTAAGGCATCGTTCCCGGATGAGATCGTGGACAGTCACACACCGTGCTAGCCAACTTGCCCCTTGCGCGCGTCGCAGCCGCTCTGGTCGAGGTCCGCCCAGAAGGTGCGAACGACAACGTCGCTTGCTGCGATGAAGCTTTTGTCCTCGAGGTCGTCGTCTTCTTCGCTGGTGGCTTCTTGGAAGTCGATTGACTGAGAGAGACACAAGGTGCCCATATCAGCTAAGTGTCCAGAAGGAGAAATAACGTGGATCACCTCAACACCGCAGCCCTGCTTGTCTTCTTCGTCGGGGCTGGCGCGGGCTCGTCTTCCTCGTCTTCATCATCATCAAGTTCTATGACTTCTTCCGATTCGCTCGCAACAACCTTCTTCCCCCTTCCTTTCGCCGGTGCCTTCTTTGCAGGCGCTTTAGTGGCGGCGGCCTTCTTCTTTGAAGCCGTGGCCTTCTTTTTGGGAGGTGGCACCTCGTCTGATTGAGCTTCAAAATCCGATCCAGCCGCATCAACGTCCATCATCATCGAATCGATAGAGGCACCATCATCCGAGTCTTCTGCTCGAGCTTTACCTTTACCCTGACGAATGGACAATATGGTCAGTGCTGGAAAAGATTCCAGGGATAATGCAAATGTCGGACCTTGGATTTCGCGGTCTTCCCTGTATGGGCTTGTTCTGCGTAGTCCTGGTCATGCTGCTCTCTGACCTTGTTAACCTATAAAGCTCTGAGTGGCGGAGTTTATAGGGTAAGATATACGCGAATGACAGACCACATCGTCAAGGTCAGCCTCGTCTAACTCCCCATTCGCTTGTACACCTCTCATAAGCGCCCTTAGCGCAGTCGACACATGACTAGGACGATCCATAAGTAATCCAAGACAAATAAGCACGACCTACTTTGATATCGCATGCGAATCGTCCTTTTCGACAAACATTTGTATCGCGTCTGACATACCAGCCTCGCCAAGCAGCTGCAGCTCCTGTGCTGCCAAGTACTCCTTAACAAGTGTATGCACCCGGACCATGGATAGTTTTTCGGAAATAGAGAGTTCTGGGTCGTCAATACTGAGCTCAGGTTGGTCGATTGTGACCTTAGCAGACCGTGTTGTTTTCTTGGCGCGGTGAAAGACGAGGACGTCGCGTGGGTTTGCGATACGGCCTTGGAATTCTTGGCCGAAACGGATAGGGTTGGACATTTCACTGACACCTGTTGTGTCCACCTGTAGAAAATGTGCGTTAGACAACGACTACGTTGAGGAAAGCGTTTGAAAGCACCTTCAATCGAACGAGCGGTAACATGGGCGGTAGCTCCTCCTCTCCATCCTCGGCGGCCCTCTTGTTTCGGTCGTCCCACAGGTGATTGGCCTGTTCAATCAGCGCGTTGACCTGTTATATTTACTTTCGATCAGAAATAAGTATCCTGGATCAAAGTAAAATAGGTTCACCCGAGATTTTAAAAATTTGGACACAGCGATCTGATCATTGACATCAAACCCCTCTTCCTCAGAGGCCTCGCTGAGGACAAGGTCTTCCAATACAAACGGCCGAACCGTTCGCAAAGGTATGGGTTTCAACTGGAACTCTTTCCCCTGAATCTCCACCAATGCGACGTGTCTGAAACGGAAATAATGTGCAGCCTGAGGACGGAACGCTGTCAGCACATGGTGCACCACACTCACTTTTCAATAGATTCGCCATCGGCAAGGGAAGTGGCGACAGACGATCCAGGTTGTGTGATAAAATAGTTTTTCCCAGCAACAGACTCGGGTACGATGCGACAATCGTGCTCGTGACCCCAGACAACGAGATCCACGCTGTCATCAAACATGCCTTCAGGGACTGACTCCTGGGGACCATGTCGCACACTGTCACGTGGAGAGAAAGTGACGTTTATGAGAAGATTTTACAACAAAGTTCAATGCTAGCGCTCATCATACCGATTTTGGTGAAGGAGCAATATATTGAACCATTCGTCCTTGTTTCGAGGCATGTACATGCGGACTCGGTTGCTCCGCAGCTCGAAATGCATGCGTTGGTCCTTGACGTTGCCCACGCCATACAAGCCAAGAAAAGTGCTACCCTTACGGAGGAGAACCGGTCTAATTGCGATGCCGGTTTGCTGCGCATCAGCGTTTGAGACGGGAAGATCGTACTTCCCCATGTAGTTCAAAAGACCAGACACAGAGAGGACATCAAGAGCACACAGTGCGCCTTCCTAGAAAACGTGGTCAACGACATGAAGCGCCACCTGGTGTGATACTTACCGGACCGGCACCTTGTGGGTCATCATGATTGCCATGGATCGAGAACACGGGGATACCAACGTTCAAATTAGGATCCTCGTAGTTTATTGCTGGGAAACTAGGTATGAGTGAGCGTCTGGCAGTGTTGTAAAGACTGCTTATGTGGCGTACTTATAACCTTCCGCTTTTCCCTCGTTGGGATCGCTCAAGAGTTCGAGTTGAACTGGCTTGTCGTTCAGTGTGTACTCGCGTAGGAGAGCGATTACCTGATAGAGGCAATCTCTGGATGGTCTATTCTCATGGAACAAGTCACCAGCAAGGAGAATGAAGTCAACCTAGTTCGGTCCTGTCAACGTTCTTGCAGACATGGAGGTTCACAAGTACGTGGCTTCGCACACATAGCGAGCAGCGAAGACAACCACCTAAGCGAAGCTGAGCTCACCTCATACTTGACTGCCATTTGTAGGATCTCCTTGAACGTGTTGATAGAATCTTGACCACGAATTGGATCTCGCTCTAGGTAACCAATGTGGTTATCCGTCGCCAGCAGTATTCTTAATGTGTTGTCCGGTTCTTAGATACATCCAACGTTTGAGGCTGGATCTAAAAGGGTGAAATAGAGCACTTGCCAATGTTCCGAATAGTAGGTGGTGGAGGCATCGAATCTCTGCCATTATCTGACATGGCTAAAGGCTAACAAAAGAATTAGCAATGTCTGCTAACACACAAACTGTGCTCGAAGATACAGTGATGGTAGTTGCTTGAATGACAGTCAGACGCGACGCGCCACACGGAGGCACAGTCTCACGTGAGCGAACGCACTCAAAATTAGACAGGCTTGGCTGTCCAAAGCTCGCTGCGCTTCTCGACACGTTTTACATTTACATTGACAATCTCGACGGTTTTCCGCTTGACAAGAACCTAGACTAGATCCAAGCACTCCAAATCCAGCTTCAAAGTCTAAACAGCTCAACAAATTCACCATCTTCGTGCGCAGCCGAGCTACGCACGCGTCTAACAATGTCTTCACAAAATGGCGCCCGCGGGCAGCAGCAAAACAACCACCTCCTTGTGGTATGTCATGCGAGATGCATGATGCTTGTAGAGAACTAAAGGAACCTCAGACGGGGACAGTGTTGTTCTATCTTGTAGCGGCATTGGCAGTATGTGATGCTTTGTCTCGGTCTGCCCGATTGCCAGCTCACGACAGTCTTGTAGATGGTCATGGCGTACGCTGACTTTCTATACTCATACTGATACCGGCTGAGGTACTCTCTAGGAATAAATGGGTGCTACAGTCGACCTCAGCCCCACTCTTTTTCTTGTTCACACAGCTCATGATCGCTATTGTCCTTTTCCTCGCTTCGCATGCGGCAAAGCTTATCCAAATCCCTCTGTTTATTGATGTACAACTCATCAAGGGACTTGCACCTATGATCGCGTTGAACGTCATCGGATTGAGGTAGGCTCGTCGCTTTGCCATATGTGCATATGCCCGCTCACCTCTTCCCAGTTTTAGTAATTACACTCTCAAATACGTCGACGCTTCGTTCTATCAGGTTGCCCGTGGACTGTTACTCCCGTTCACCGTTGCAACTTCCTATGTCTTCTTGAACGCACGGCCTTCCCTCCGTATCCTTATCACGTGCTCTGTAGTCACCCTTGGCTTCTTCGTTGGCATCTTCCTCGATGCTACTCCGATTGCGCTGCTCGGCATCGGATTCGGTGTCGCCAGTTCCGCAATAACTGCGGTGCACTCTGTTGTGATTAAAAAGAGCCTTGATGTGGTCAAAGGCAGCGCCATGCACCTTTCCTGGTACACGAATTTGTTGAGTGCAGTGCTCATGATTCCCCTTATCGCCCTTGCGGGGGAGGTACCCGCTATCACGCGCCTCATCTTTGGTACAGACGAGATTGTTCCCTCTCCTGGCGAGCTTTCGGAACTACACACGTTTATCTGGGGCTCTGTTATCACTGTAAGTACCGATCCGAATCCGCACTTGATGTTCGCTGACAAGGAATGGTCATTACAGGGTGTCCTTGGGTTCTTGATGAGCATTGCCAGTCTGCTTTCTATCAAAATAACGTCTCCGATAACGCATATGGTCTCTTCTGCCGTTCGCGGCGTTGCCGCGTCGTTGTTGGGCGTGTGGCTATTCGGTGATGTGATCTCTACGCAAGTGTTTCACCGATACGCCAGCGAGTTCCCGAGCTAATCTGATTGTGTGTAGTGGGCGCGCTTCTTCAATCACGATTATTCTCGCAGGATCCATTTGGTACACCTGGGTGAAGCACGTCGAGTCGCAGGTACCCAAGTCTGGCGAGAGGGACGGCAACAAGTATGAGAGAGTACCACTAGAAGACGTCGAGGCAGGTAAGGTTAGCGCGTCCCAGAAACCAGAATAGACGGACGATGCTCGGATGGAAGGCTCTGACCCCGCACCGATACCCACGCCTTCCCGGCTCTCTTGATATCGTACATTCGCTGAGATTCTATAGAGTTGGTATAGTAACCCGCATTCCACAGTGTACAAGGCCGCATTTCCATTGTTCTGTGGTGTCGCGATAGTTTGGTGGACTGTGGAAGACTAAGTATGGAGCGTTCGTGTTTATTGTGGAATTGGGTGGAACTCGGCAAATGCAGTGTGGACAGATGGAACTGTGGTACATATGAATGTCATCATCGATCCATGACATTCTTACCCCCCAACCACAATCCTCACTCGACTAACAAGTCGTCGAAACTACGACTATCCTTCAGTTCCGTGTGCTTCAAGCACCCGTAACTCGGCTGATTCGATACTTGGACTCGATATCTCTGCACTTTGACCTCTCATCTCGACTATGTTTGGGTGTTGTGTGGCTGGCAGGCTTCTGCAGACCAACCTGCAACAGGTAGACGAGACGCACGCCTTATTCGAGATTCCTGCTGCTGAAAAGGTCAACCACGTCTGCGTCTTTTTATTGGGAACAGGTGAGCACCTCCACATATTCATCCGCCCAGCGGTTTGACTGACTCTCGAATGTAGTCCGATTCCCCGAAGGCTATGGTGCTACGGTGCACTTCTTTTGGCCAGGAAAAGGGTCCCAAGTGCTGGGCATGTACGTCCTATGCTCCCCCCTAGACCCTGGAGTAAACATTGATCTGGCTCCCCATTCCGTTTCCGAATATAGGCTCTCCAACGAGAAGCCATCCGCGATATTCCGCCTCCGCTCTACGTTTTCTTCCGTGTCTAACCCGGCTTCCGGTATGAGCACACCCTCTGCGTTCACCTCTGCCGCGTCTACCACAACCGGCGACGTCACCGCCATCCTAGGATTCGCGGTTGAGCCCCTCGAAGCGGTCGCAGCGCAGATAGCAGCGCTTCCTGCGACGACGATCAACTCGACCCTGAACGCGGGTATGGCCTCCGCGATGACGAAACAGGTCGATCCCGGTGCACTAGCAGACAGAATCGCGCGGCATTTGCTGAATTACGTGTCTGGGTTCGTGCCTTCGGGTTCGATGGGGCCAGAAAGCATGGTGCAGATGGGCATCATCGCGAAATGGTATGAGAGTTTTATGGGTAAAGTGAGAGCGGGAGGGACGGCGTTTTTGGAGAGGGAGGAATAGGGTCGAGCGTGTACGAATGGGTGGGAAAATGGCTCGTGGATCTGGTTTTGTCCTCTCCTGGATCTCTCAGACTTTGATTGTTCGACACGGTGCTTGTAGGAATCAGTAATTGACAAGTAAGTATGTATTTGTTTTCTATCCCGGTTGTCTGAACAGGGGTACACCCGAAAGTAGTATGTATGTACTTAACATAAACCACGTTTCGACCGATGCCATGACTCATTGTGAAAACCCCTCGTCAGTCTCCTACTCGCCTACAGTTGTATCGTTCTAACGGACGCTATCCATTCGATCCCTCGACTTAGTATTCTTTGTACGCTGGCCGTCATCCGCATTGTTCTGGATTATGGAGCCGAGCCGAGATGCTTGGTTGCAGGAGGCATACCTCTTCGCATCTCCTTCTCGAACGCGAAGGATCTCTTTCTGAAGAGGAACTTGAGATTGCTTGCAGCTCGCATGCTGGGAACAGCCGGATGCGATCATTTGACCTTGAATGACACTGTAGGGTCTCTCACCATTCCAGCTAGCCATCAGCACGGGATGAGTCAAGTTGATCCAGTGGCTCGTTCGAAAGGGTTTCCAGTTACCACTGGATTCCATGTTCCACATCATTCCAAAACACACCAGCCTTGTTGAACGTGGCAACGTTATGTTTCACATGGTATATTCTCTCAATGCGAACGATGTCCATGTTGACGTACGTGATGCAGAAGGATGCAACGTATTCCACTACCTTGTCCGCCTCCTCACTTCCTGTGGCTATGGTTTGATGGATATCGCGGTTCGTTTGCTACTCTCCAAAGGGTGCGATATCAACTGCAAGACCAAGCTGGGAAAACACCATTGCATCTGGTTGCGTCTCCTCCACTGCGATTGGACGATGTGAAATCCCTTCTCGTTCATGGCACTCGACTACCCAGCGAGCATCACCAACTACGTCGTACAAAATTTTCCGGATGTTATATTCTGAGCATGTACGTAAGTGACCTCTTAACGACCTTGCTCGCTGCTCCCTTGGCAAAGATCTACGGTGCAAGTTGGCGATCTCTGACGCCGGGTGGCGACAATGCATTACATTGCTTCCTTGAATTCAGTTCGGCATCCCATAGTGTCACCTACCCTGTCAAAAAGCTTCTTTTGGGTAACAGGTACGACTTCCGTGCCAGCAAATCGTGGGGACTTGCGAGTGAAAATCGTCATCTCTCCGCAGCTCAGATGATCCTCTCGCAGTCCAATGCGTCGTATTCGGATGCCGTCACCATACTACATGGTGTGGGTTCCAAAGGAGATGGTATCCGTCTTCGCTACAAGCTTTGGGGAGATTGGCGGTTAGCCGACTTCATCAGCAGAGTGCCTATGCTGCAGGAGCGAGTTGTGACTTTGCGAGCGATGTGAACAAGCTAAATCATAAAGGGTTCACGCCACTCTGCATCATTCTCAGAAACGTGGTACTTTCTCAGTGTACCGCGACCGTTCCCTTACTCAACCTCGGGACCAGGTCCTCAGGCCCCAGATGTGACACCCCTTTACTGGGATAGCTTCGAATGGGCGGCTCACCAATCTTGTTACACTATCGTGATGCTATCAAAGCGTACCAGCATACATTGTTCCAACCGAACCTTTGACGGAGTCACTTTGGTTTATCGTCCGCTCCGACCTGCGCACATGCCTAGGATTTCCCTACCCGCTGCTAGGCCAATGATGGACACGGCGGAGTACTGGGCGTGCATTGATGTCGTCAGACATGACATCCACTTCACAACCGCTCATGGTGGTGTACCAATTGCATTTCCGGCACCTCCTGACGATACGGGATGCTGGGTACCCCACTGAGCTGTGTTTGCCTGCAAACCTCGCGTGGACTATCCTTGTGAGTATCGTTCGTTGCATTCGTTACTTCTCGCTTGGCACGATTGACTCACCGATTGAAGATACCCAGTGCTATGTCGACGTGTGGGTTAGAGTGCCGGTCTGTCTCGAACTGCGACACAATGGTCTTGATTTTCCCAGAACCGTATGCGTGGGACGCATAAACACCAGCGACAAGACGAAACGAGACAAAAAGGCTTGGAATGGGGGAGCTAATGCATGCGGAACTAGTCGGCATGGAATTTCGTCATGTCAACGGTAGCGTACTACTAGATTGGTCCCGGTGCTGGAAGTAGGGTTTATCGCGGGTCCGGACACGATACGTTGCCCTCAACATGGCAATGGAGGGTATCAGGGTGCGAGAATGAATTCACATGTCCCTGGATACTACACTTACCATGGTACGGCCTCGTAGTTTGGGCGAGGAAAACTCCGTTCTGAAATGAAAACGTGATACCGCCGGGGTCACGCGCTTGCCGCCGACAATGGCGGGCCTACGTCCATCGATGCTTAAACCAGAGGGAAACATCGCGACACATTTGCGTCGGGGTACGTGGCTTTGGGGTAGGGAAAGATCTACGGCTAATCCAAGAGTAGGGGGACGGGGGGACGGGATTTTTGGAGAGGGTGGATGGCCCTTGGCCGTGTAACCCGAGGTGTCGTACTAGGTCCGAGTTGTATCCTAACTCGAATTGGTTTCTTTTGATGGTCTGATGCACAGTGGTCAGTTGAGTCCTCGATTTCAAGACAACTTCTCATTCCCCCAGCTCTCTCTTGCACTTTCTCGGAAGGCCATTGTCTTTGAACCGTTGGTCTATCAGAGCCTGCAACCCTTACGGGAGGGAGACAAATTCTGTCCACTGCATTCGACCGTTGTCCCGGCGGGAGATGTCAGCTTTATCTGGTTGAGTAGCCTTGCACGAGAGGAATTTGCTTCTTTGGCAGAGGATGTGTCGTCCGAGTGCGGTGGTAACTTACGTCTCGGCTAGGCAGTCAACTTGGTTAAGTTGGCGTTTTCTGTTGTGTTCCTGTTGCCAGTAATTTCGACACCACATCTGCATTTGGACTCGCTAGCTGGCCTCATAGCTTGGAAACGGATCATCTAGGCCAATGTCATAACCTGGAATATACCCTGGAACAACTGTCGAAGCAAGGGTAGTGGATCATGTTGTTCTATAACCTCCCAAGGGTCAGCCAAGGTGAAGCCAAGGATTAGAAGTGGGCGATCTCTTGGCCCATCAAGCAATAAGTAGTGACGTTATGGGCCTAGGCCTGCCACCTAAAAGGTAGATATGAAGTGACTACCCTAAGTGATCCAGATGAAACATCGAGGCCGTCAACCCACTGTGTCATCGCAGACGGATGAAATCGCAACCTAAAAAAGTCAGTCAAATCTGTATGAAGAGATGGACTTACCAACTCATACGATCGCGTCAAGTCACGGTCATATTGGGTGGATTGGAGCAATCGGATATGTTGTGTACAGAGTGGAGACGTTGGGGGAATGTTCTCGATGCGCGAAATGCGAGCACGATGGTACATACCGGAGTCCACCCAAGGCAACCACGTGCGCAGTGATAAGCAAGAAACTCGCCACATTTGTACACCGTTGCACATGCCAACACTCACCATTTTCTGATCAATAGAATTTCAACTGTTCTTTAGAACATTAAACAGATTTATTATTTCTTCATTGTTTCCGTATGCTTAATTCTATTTCTGGAATAAATTGGGGTTTGAAAGTTGTTCAAGGGAATGTCACCTTGCTTGTGCGAGTTTAATGTTTGAGATCCCGATTCGCGAGGCCGTTATTCCATCGCAACGGCAAGAGCCGCAGGACGGCGTTCCCCGCGCGTAAGCGCTGCTAATATTTGTAGAACATGTACAGCCGCCGTGCTTCCTAGGAGTTCTGGCCAACTTGCAAGTACAGTACACTTTCTCATAATGCATAGCCTTAAAAGGAAATTCAATCTTAGGGTTCTTTTCAATTCAAAATTTCCTTTTTTGATTAAAAGTGTACTGTACCTCAATGTATCCCACCGCCCCTTTACCTGGACCCGCAAGATAGTGTAGGCAAGTGTACGCTTTCGAGAAAGACCAACGAATCTAGGTGAAGCCCGCGAAATCCGCAGTCCCGCACAGCGTTAGGTGAGCAAGTCTTAGAATCTAGAATGCTGACAAACACGGTCTATCCGGATTTGGCAGGTCCGAGTCGACACACAATTTCGAAAGTGAGATCTGGACCCGAAAGGTCCAGGAACTTAGCATACGGAACACACAAGGACATCTGCAGGGATGTACTTGGTCACTTTCGAAACCATATTTTCATCAACAATTCATATTCTGCCAAATTACAAAATCACCTTTTAAGTATTTCTTGACACTACGAAGTCATTCTGTGCTCTCTTTGTTGAGATGCATAAATCAGAGTGCCTCTAGCCGAGTTCACGCTGTCGCAAGCGTGCCGCATGCAGCTGAAGCAGACACTCAGGCTGAATTTGCGATGACTACGGCCGAGGGCCTATGAGCGTACTCCGGGTGGCTCCAGGGACGGGGCGGTTGAGGCAACCTGGCTCCAAAACCGCCCAATTACGAAGAACATATTAAAGTTGCACTTTTGGGGTTCATGTCACCCGAGGCCTGTACCGCTCCTACGGCACTCC
>JBBPSE010000529.1:0-15452 GCA_038093455.1 Lanmaoa carminipes
GATGTGAAGAGCTGTGCAAGAAGGCACCTGCCCGATTCGCCCTGGGCTTGGGGTGCCTCGCGGGTAAGTGACAGTCCATGCTTGGCCCATGCTGCATGAAGTTCGACTTGTTCCCCGTTGTTCCATTAATTCCTTGGTTTATAAATGAGGACTCCGCTGCGATATATTCCTGTCTTATATTGTTCAAAATTTGCCGCAAGGACGTGTATTTCGGTAACACCATGTTGTCTGCTCCAAACTTCGAATCGTATACTGGAGCCATTTCCGCTTTCCCTGTTTTCGGAGATAAACATATCGTGAAAAACTAATTGTGATCGTGAACAATGGGTATCTGAATGGAGTGGACTGCAGTGCACATCACACGCGAGGCGTCCCCATATATCTTGGCGGAAGTTTCGTGATGCTGACGGCGTTGGTTATCCGCATAGTGCTCCAGTGGCTTTGCATACGAATATCGTTCGCGGACTTTTCCTGGTGGCTTGGAAAGGGATGCGGATCGTCAATTTATTCCTAGGCACGTTGTAGTACCCCTGAAAAGAGGGCTGTCGATCGCATGGAGTGCGGGTGAACGTTTGAACCCTCGTACACATAACGCGGAACAACCCATCGTGGTGGTGGGCGGTAGGCACCGTGCGCTTCCATCAGACCGAAGATCCATCAGGAGATTTTGTTTTTTCACGGGATCAGATCGTGCGGTGTTATCGCGCGATGACGCCCGAAACTTGTGGTGTTCACGGCAGTTGGTCGAAAGGTTGTGCGAGCTCAACGATACAGGATCCGTGGTTGATGCTGGAATCAACCAAGGGAACCCTGCGCAAATGGCTGTGGGGAGGGAGATACAGAGGAGAAGAAGCATCACGTCCGCATCAGGCAGAGAAAGCGGACTTCAGCCATGGGCCGGACTGTGGATGACACTGACTTTTGCGCAAAATTACGGCTGTTTTTTAAGCTGTCAACTCGGAAATCTGCACTCGAGTTCTTATGGAGGAGGGAGAAAGCGTGTAACCGACATCGATAGAAATAAGAGGATTAACCATGTCAATCCTTACTCAACATTCCGAATGAAAATTGGTCTAAGGTAATCGAAAGCACTGGAAAGTCCACGAAGCTAGCGAGGAGTTGAAGAGCCAGGTTAACTTACTGATTTGTTGTACATACGACAACAGGTCCCCGTTCCTTCGTTGGCTGGGATGTCTGTTATTTCTGGTTGTGCCCGCCAAGTGCGTGTGCATGTGCGCCTATTTTAGTGAGGTGCCTTTCTTTTCTGTCGACAACACTCACCTCTCTAGAAAGTGGGAGATCACCGGGGCCTGCTGTTTTGCATATCGTACCCCTGCGAAAGCCTTTTTCCAAGCTTGCTACATTGACAGAGGTAGGTATAGAGAATGCAGGCTGGGACCCCGCGAACGGGAAAAGATGAGGTCATCCGTCCGTCAGAGCAGTTCCTCCAGTGTGATTACTTACAAATTTATTATCCCGAGACTGAAATGCCTGAGTGGGGTAAGTATCCCACCAAATGAACCTCAACCTTGGAATTCAGGAAGTCCAGCCTAGCGGAGGGAAGCTGCATCTCGGTGTCGTTAATGAACGTCGACACTGTGTGGCCACCACAAGTAGTGCCCGTTAAGACACTTATCTACTTCGATGTACAGTGCTATAGCTATCGCGATGTCCAAAAATGGAAATGTTGAGAATGTACAGCAGTAGCAAGTGAGTCACGATTTACTCATTGCGAGTTGCGAAATTGCATACAGGTATGAAACGTCGAGTCCTTCGCAAAAGGGTCGTAGACCGAGGTGTCTATGCAACATAGAAAGCGGTATGATCTTCTTTCACCCTTTTTGCAAGTCTGAGGACGAGTCGGTGTAGTCATCGCAGCCCACCGTGGCATATTGTCGGTGTGGAATGTTTGCATCCCAAAGCACACGCTGTTAGGTTGACCGTTGCACGCAGGTAGGCATTTTTGGTTCTCTCTCCTGTCGGCCTCATTGCATTGACGGCATAAGCCACATCGTGACAGAAAGGGTTTCTGGAGAAGTTCGTCGACACATGTTAAAGAGTGGAGCGATTCCCATACTGGCTCCCGGCCAAGCATGCCCGCAGCTCAGCATGAAGCCACCCGATGTTTGGTCCCCATACACGTGTACGCGATGGCGATGGCATTTTCTCATCGTTATGTTATGGTGCCTTGAGCGTAATGATCTCGTACTCCTTGCTGTGGGGTTGGATAAAAAATCAACCCACTCTTGCCGGTGGTTTCACCGAGGATATAACAATCGCTCTCGAATAACTCATAATTTTTGTTTCCCCATTCAGCGGATCTTGGGGGGTGTACGCAGTTGGGTACTGAAGAAAAGATTCAAGATCCAGATCCCGCGTATTCTGGAGGCCCATCGAATGTGCAACTGGAGAAGATGAGCCTTCATATACATACCTATTGCACGCGGCGTGAGACCTGTGCCCGGAATTCGGCGTGGTGGGCCCGGGCGCCGCTTCCTCTTCCACGAACTCCTCACTTGCTCCGGAAGGATATTATCGTTAGTCCACCCGCGGAGGTCGAAAACGAGGTGGGTGCAGACCTGTGCAGACGGCATCGTCAAGTATCGGGCCACTAGCTTCACCGGATCGGGTCAGGGACTTATGTATTACGGTGGTTGGTGATTCCGCGTCGAACTTTCCACCATCGATCCTGCAGCTTGGCGCGGACCCGCGTCTATCCTTTTCTTAAGTTTCTTTCCCTGTTGATGCGGCGTGCTCGCGGACTTTTCCGCAAGGAGACGGTTGGATCGGATCGTCAAATATCATGACAACTGTATCCATTCCACACATCCCCTTCAGCAGAGATAGATGAATGAAATCTAGGGTCTCCAAGGGTGTCTGCGCTCTGGAGGTAGTGAGGAGTTGGTCTCAGTATGTGTTAGCCTGGTTTGGTGCGTAACGAGAACCTTCCCTGATTCTATTTGACCAAATATATCAACCGTATTCTGGAAATCGGACCATGGAAATCAGGATCTGTGTATTGTCCTCGGATAACATGAAATGCTTATGGTGATACGGTTAGCAAACGTCCAGAAAACGGCCCTATCGAGGTCATCTTGGTCAAACCAATACTTGGCCAAATTCAATGTTCATTCAAGTTGTCAAAAGCGGGTGTGCAAAAGCCCGGGGATGTACGGTATGTGAAAAGGAGTGAAGTTTTGAAATTTCAATTGCAGGGTTACAGGGTTAAAAACACGTAGATAACGTTTCAAAATTTCATCCATGGAGGTGTTCGCAGAATCATCATTTTCGTGCCTTTTTCCACCCACGACCCCCTTCTGCCCCGTTGACGGCACGTTTTCTGCTACTACCCGTCTCTGTTCCACCATTCCCACCCCTTTCGTCTCTTCTCGTGTCACCCTTCTCATCTCCGTGTTCAGCTCCGCTGATAGATCTGAGTTCGGCAAGCATCGCCCGTAATGCTTGCCTAACGTCCCTCAGGATCCGTTTCTCGCCTAGCCTCACGATCACGGCGTGTCGTTTACGCTTGGTGAGTGTTTCTGGAACGGAAAGCAGACCCTCATCGTCCTGCGAAGACATGTAAGTGGACCAGGGTTAATCAACATAATGAGGTGAAAGCGAACCTTGACGCTTCCACCAATATACATCCCCTCGCGCTGCTTGAATACCTCATCCAATATCTCCAACACTTCTTTGTTATCTTTGACATCAACATTTCTCAAATTTCCTTTTGGAAGCTTTCCTTTTGAACGAGCGCTCCTGAAGTCAGCCTCGGAGAGAATAAGGAGACGAGTGAGTGAGATGAGTGCGGGAGGCAAGATCGCAGACAAGTGGGAACCAGACTGGGGCGAACTGAGCACAAAAGAACTACAAAAAACATCAGATGGACGAGGTTAGTATGGTACTTTAAACTCAAGCGGAACCAGCAAAGAAGGCGACAATGAGACATACTCGTCCTCGCCCTCATCGAGCCACCACTCGATGCGTGCCCGCGCGTCCTTTGCTTTCGACCCAAAGTTGGTCGTTCGTATTACGTGGACAACCAAGTCTGCTCGAATCTCTGTAACGTCTGAAGGATTGCCAAAATGCGAGATGGTCTCCACATCTGTGTCACCTTCTTTCATTTCTACGTCTTCATGTCCATCGGGTGCAGGAGCAGATGAAGGGGAGTGTAGTTGGATCAAATCAACATGTCCGTATCGCCTCAGAAGATCTGAATTAGGTGGGTCGCCATATGTATTGAACTACGATGACATATGTCCGCGGGCATCCGTGAGTGGCATTTTTAGCCGTCCAATGGCATGCATGACAAGAAGAGGTGAATGAATGAAAGTAGTGAGAGACATGGCTAGGCGAGGGGGAAAGCACACTTACGATTTGCTCGCCTTGCTTTATGTCCCTTGTAGCTACCATTCGTAGCACAAACGGTTCGTAAAATAGCTTTGCCTGAACAGCATTTGTAAGGGTCAGTTAGCTTATCAATGGAGAAGCTAAAATGCACGAAAAATACGACAGGACTGAGCTCACGTTCTCGCTACCCCATCTTGCATTCAAAAGGTCTGCCATCGGAACCATAGCCACATCTGAAGGGTCATCTTCCTCCTCATCCTCA
Source organism: Lanmaoa carminipes (assembly GCA_038093455.1). Lineage (NCBI taxonomy): Eukaryota > Fungi > Basidiomycota > Agaricomycetes > Boletales > Boletaceae > Lanmaoa > Lanmaoa carminipes. The sequence continues at coordinate 4,613 of JBBPSE010000529.1, forward strand.
TCCTCTGAGCCAAGTCCTTCTTTGGCGTCATCAAGTGAACAGGGGCGAGGATGAACGTCGTCAATATGCATGGTCGAATCGATCGAGGTATTCGGGTGGGAATCTTCGGCTTCGTCTGCATCGCTCCCCCCTTCCCTTCCCTCACCGTCGTGGTCTCTGTCCTCCTCGACTTCGTCATCACCTGTCCAACGGCTTACTGTGAAGCTGCGAGAAAGAATACGACTCCCAGCACGGTGATATGCATCGAGGGTATACCATTTCCCATGATGAGAAGGTGGAAAGAGAGTGGGGGATGTCTAGGGACAAAAGGTAAATCGAGGGGTAAAACCCTAGACAGCAGAATATGCACTAACTTTGATGGCTGGAACGAGCTGCTCGGAGTATGCATGCTCCGCATCATCGCGGCCTATCTTATCTATCTATCGCGCAACATCGTGATGAAGATCCCAAACATCATAGTGTCCAAGATCAGCTCAAAAGAATACTTCCGGTAGGGTTTCAGTTAATTGACCGACCTATAACGGCTGTCCCTTGGAGCTCCTCGAGCTCCTCTGCACTCCAGAACATTAGGGTATCAAATGTGGTCGGGAGGGTGCGCATATATGGTCCCCATTTTGTCGGTACGTCGCCCTGGTCCTGTCCGCCCCCATCCATGACGTCCAATTCGTGTGCCCACGCATCCACCCACATCATACACAAGATTAACCCAACCCAACCTTTGTGCAACCCATGTGCACGCCATGCGCTAAAGCCAAAGAGGGAGGGAAGTGGAGACGTTCGTGTTGAAAGCGTGATTGTGCGCGGGAGTGTAAAAAGTGTATATCCTTCCTGTCAGGTGCGCACCATTCAAACGATTCGTAGTTCAAACCGACGGTACAAAATCATTATCAACAACACCGAGCGTAATCGATAATGCACACACCGAAATGTCACACAACGCGATCGCACCGCGTCCACTGTCTGGAAAATCCGTAAGACCAATCACTTTCGTATCAACGTACCCTCCGTTTGACTGGAACCATCGCACAAATACGACGATGTCCGCGTCCTCCATTCAAAACGTTCGATGTCGTTTGGTGTGTTCACCGAGGACGTTTTCCATTCCCGTTACTTGCCAAACAGATGTCAACAACGATTACCTTCCAAAACAGGACTCAACGCCCGGTTCGAAAGATCCAGAAAGTTGCCGAACAGTCATGGGTTTGCTGGAAAATGGTGGACCTCCTCGTCACGCAAGCATGTGCACTATTCTCCTTTCATCTAGAACCTTACAGATGAACTGTTGAGCCTTATAAAAAGAGAGCATCCAGAGCCGCCTTCCTCATCACAATTTCTTCAAAACTTGTACGAACAACATCTCCTGCTCAAAGCATCCACTACGATCATCCCAGCTCTAAAAACTTCACAAATGTCGCTGATTAACTTCTACTACGACCCCACCACCGAGTTTGATTGTCTCTTTGAAGACGCGCTCGCAGCTCAGTTCTGCCCCCGAGCCCGGGCCTCGACAGAAGCCAGCCACGCTACACCACAACACCGAGACGTTTACCGTCCAAGGTAGTTTATCTCCCCCCGCTTTTTTTAAATCTTTACTGAATCCTTACTCTAGATTGGACCTTCATGAATCCAAGGATAGCAATACCGTAACGGCAACTTTCGAGCTGCCTGGCTTGACGTCAGAAGGTGTTGCCATCGATGTCCACCAGAACCGTCTGACGGTCGCTGGCGAGTCAGCCAGTTCGGACTCTCAGGAAGAGAGGAGCTACATCGTTCGTGAGCGTCACTCCGGGAAATTCTCCCGGACGTTGCAGCTTCCCGTAGGGACCAAGGTAAGTTCACGCATGGTCTAGTTTTCTCTCGACGTCGGATGCTGACGCATCTTGTCAGCCTGCAGACGTGAAGGCCAAGATGGAGAACGGTGTCTTGACGATCACGTACCCAAAGACCTCTCCCGAGCAGCAGGTTAAGCGCATCGCCATTGAGACTGAGTAGATGTCTTGCACATTGATTTGTCATATAAAGGACCAGTTTACTAGTTTTTAATCGTAGCACTGAGAATTGATATTGATGCGTAATGTGCAGTTGTTTCTCCTCAATCCTATCATTGTTACCTGTGTCAAAACGATAGGTATCGTACTCGATTGACAATGTTCAAAAGGAATCAATTTTCTCTTCCGACGTATCTAGTGTTTTCTGCATCACCCTAATTCTTTGGTGATTTCGGCCTTGTCTGAGTCGACAGACAACATCCTAAGTCGAAAAAAAAAATACACCTCAGACAAACCCTGTCGGCACAGCTGACAGTGAGTGTGCCCCAGCGTACCTTGGTGATGATGACCAGCGTCGACTGGAATAATGACAAATTCACCTTTATCTAAAAAAGCTGTCGAGTAACGTTATCGCTTGACGACTCTCTGAAGGCCAATCTGAGCATTTTGGTTGGTGGACGCAAGCTTAGATGTTCAGAGACCCTGCAAGCAAGGTAACTCGACTGGCATGGCCGCTTTGTGTAAGCTGTGGCATCGACCAATGGTATCCTGTTCACCGCGAACCGCGACTAGGAACTAATACACCCACCCAACTACGGCCCATGGGCAAGCCCTACCAGAGACTTTCCCATATTTCAAGGATGCAGGAAGGAAGGTTGTCGACGACCCATGGCAAGAAGCGTATAAAACATGTCTCCAATACGAAGCCCGAGCCAAATCGCGCATGGATCATATACGCTCTCGCGTGCTCGGATATCTGATACGAGAGGCCCCCTATGACGATTCGCGAGACAGGACGTGTCAAGAGATAAACTCTCGCCAGGGGGAGAATGCTGAGCTCCAAGACCTTGCCGATCTGTATATTCGATCTTTCCTTCGAGTCTGTAAGTATCAAGCTCCAGTTACGCCACAACACCCTCTTCCTCACAACACCAGAGAGCAAGTGAGTCGTCAACATCATCCCACATGTCGGTCCTCATTTGTGCTAGGCCCTCAAACGAGACAAGTACCGATGCACGGTAACAGGTGCATAGTCCGTGGAGCTGTATATATACTGAAGCACAAAATGAGGACATAACTTTAACTGGTGTTCTAGAGGTTGCTCACATATTGCCTAGATCTATAAATGATGGTATAGCTACAAGTGAAGGCAGGGTGAGTTGGATTTAGGGTGAGTTGGATTTATCCGCTGCACCTTTCTATTTCTGTTTACCCTGAGACCTAGCGAAACGAGGCAGCTGAGGTCTGGTTAGTCATGCAGAGGTTTGGGAAGATCAGCCTCAAGAGTTGAATGGAGGTCAAGTTCACCGCCTGGAGAATGTTATGACCCTTTGGAATGCTATCCGCTCGCTTTTCGATCAATTCAAGGTGTGGTTTGAGCCCCCTGTAGGTCTATTCGAAGCTCTCCATCTTCCTCCACTCACATGGGAGATAGGACGACGATCCTTATCCATGTTTCGTCAAGACGTCATTTCCACGAAAAGGAATGCCATTTTTACCCGAGCCCTTCACAATGTCAACCGCAGATCCAAATTTCCCAAGGCCCTCTCCAGACTATTTAAACCTACATGCATCTTGTGCTCGTGTTGTTCACTTGTCAGGCGCTGCAGAGTATGTAGAGTCTATGTATAGGAATATGGACGACCAAGGTGTTTTGGCAAACGATGGCTCCTCCACGATGGTACTGCATACCATGTTATCTGCACTTGTACACTAGTACATGGTCTAATGGTCTTATGGATTCATAGAATACCGTACAGTGTCATCCGGATTTTAGAAAACGACCATTAGGGAACGGGAATTCACGCGCTATGTACCACCACTGAAGTACTGACACATGGAAGCAAGGTTGATGCCAGCATATAGTCGGCACTTACGAGCACACATCTGGTTGGCATCCAAGGAATTATACATGAACAGTATCAATTTCAACCCCAATATCAACCTCAATATCTCGTGTTCCACTAGAATTTTTCCGAGATTTGAGAGTCTCGTGTAATCCCCATTGGCATCTCATTGGCACTCTGTCGCGTATATGTACAGCTGCATTGTGCCGTAGAGATACAGTAATCGCCCCTTAGCCGCCCGTTGTACCCGTGCTTCGTAGTTCCCCTGTAGAGCGTGGTCCTGTTCTGTCGCACCCGTGTCTCTCAGTGTTTCCCACCATCGGCACACGACAGGTTTCCATCAGAATCCATCTCGCTCTTGTACAATGACGGACTTCATTTCAAAACGTAGACGCGACAATCTGAACTCGTTGGCCAGTGCGGTTTGGGGTAACGCCCAAGCTGTCTTGAAACGAGATCACGCCACGGGAGCCGAGTACATCGACCTGACGGGACATAGCGATGCCTTCGAATTCCTTCTTGGATCGGCCGTTCAACATGTCAAGATACTCGTGAGAGATGAATACCGCACTGCACTGCATGAATTAGAGACAAATGATACATACCGTCGAGGGGCTTATGTTACAGGACAACCTGGTATCGGTGAGTCATAGACAACATTCGGCGCACTCTGGATTTGAACTTTATACTCTTGCTTCATGTCTCCAGGGAAAACCCTTTTCCTTGCCTATGTACTGGTCGCACGCCTCGGGCAGCAGCGTACGGTTGCGTGGGAGCTTACGACTGGCAGCCCGTTCTACGTGCTGTTTGGAGATACAGCAACATTCTACTCCCTTGCTGACACGACACCACTGGATGAGTATGGGCCCTTGTGGGCTCTCTCTGACTCCAACGATCGAGTTCGAAGTCCCGGAGGCATCTTTTATGGTTTCCCGACACGTGTCCGAACCATCCAGACAACCTCGCCCAAGGAAAACCGTTGGAAGGAATGGAGCAAGCAAGCTGGAGCCGAGTGCTATGTCATGGATATTTGGTCCGAGAAGGAGATTGCAGACCTCGCGTGAGTGACTCGTACCCTCTCCATTCAGGTTAAATTTGACGAGCTGACCTAGCAAGCTGTTGAATCTTGATGTCGAACGTATGTCCACTCTTGCCAAGGAATGGGGCGGTGTTCCTCGCAACTTACTGCGATTCGTTGGTCAACATCTAACGGATTCGCAGATCGAGTCAATGTATACAGGACCCGCCTCAAAGGCTGTCAGGAAATGTCAGGAAATACTATCTTCGCTAGAGGGGAACGCCCTCCCCGAAGATGCCCCATCACAGTTCTATTTCTGTCGGCCTCAGAATAATGCCGAGCCCGGTATGCATCGCAGGCTTCTTGGCGCTTCTGTGCCGACACGAACCCTTCGCCGTCTCCTAGGGGAGGCACTCCAAAAGCAGAACAACTTTGTCAAGCTGGATTTCTTTCGTGCTTTGAGTCAGTCCGACTCTACTCGTCAAGCCGCTGGTTATATCTACGAATCCTGGTTCCACAGCTACTTTTCTGCGGGAAAACGCGTAGAGTGCCACTGGGTACAGGGCTTGGATGGCGTCTCCTCACTAACTGGGACGAATCCCATTGACACGAACTGGGGTGCAGTAAAGGTCGAGAAGCCTCCGTACTATTGGGTTGCACCTAAGAACTTCCCTGGCGTTGACAGTGCACTCATCCTCGCCGAGGAAATCTATGCGTTTCAAGTAACCATCAGTACCCGACACAAATCACCCATGAAAGGTTTGGAGACCCTACGAGCGCACCTGCCTGCTAATTTGAAGATTCCTTGGAAAGCTTGGAGTGTGGTATTCGTCGGAGACAACGATAGCGCAATCGAGACGGTTGCAAACGAATGGGTCGGTAAACTATTTGCGACAGACAATACATGCATAACCATTGGGTGGGCTGAGGTGGATCCTGTGATGAGGGGTATTACTTATAGGGTATGTAAAGTTGGTTAATTCATCAAGGATATTCTGACGCGTTATAAGGTATTTCGCGATGAGTCGGATCCGGATGTGGAGTCTGATGAGGCGTCGATGGAGGTTGTGAGTGAATGAAGGGGCCATCAGTGTCCATCAGCGACGCTCTTAAGATTCATCGTGTACGTCCAGATCGTGGAGCCCTGACCATTGACTGACTTTATAAAGTCGAAGAAGCTTGCATCCCGAAAACTGTGCATTACTGTGAAACCAGTGTACTTAGTATAGATTGTTTAATAGGTCTTCCTGGCTTGTTGATCGCCACTGGTGCCTTGTGACAAACGTGTATCATGTAGTATTCAGAATACGGTTGTTCAGACCTTCGATCTCTTTGACGACGTCGCAAATGTTGAGTAAAGTTCGCTTGAGTTATCACGAAGAATGCAACATGAATCGATTTTTTCCTGAATTGGTTGTGGCCTGTAGCAGCAAAATTAGGACCCATCATTGCAACACTCGGGCTGCCGGAGGAGACTTCATACATAGACTTATTACTCTCCCACATAAAAAAGGAATATATATTCAAGTTCATATCCAGCGTGCGTTTCAAAGGGCTGGTCCGGGATGGCTGCACGCCGAGCACGGCAGCGCGTCGTTTCTCGAACAGTTTTATGCAGCGATGACTCGGCCATGCACCTGAACCGACGAACGAGGTGCCAGCAGAGGTCCAAGTCGTAAATCCAAATGAGGGGAGTTCCCAAAGGCCAGCATGGACGCGGGGCGCCATTGCAGGGTTTTTAGAAGTCTACACAATTGGATGACGATACACAACTTTCGCTGAAGTTCTTTCCGCTGGCAGCAAGCAAAAGAAGTCCCGCAAGGTGGAAAGACTAGACTGGTCCTGCACTGGCTGGACATCTTTTCTTTGAACGTAATGGTGGAAGTCAACTACCCCAAGGAGAGGGCATGGCGGCCGGAAGAAAGCTGGCCATCACAGCGTCGTCGCCAATGGAGGTTGCACGTAAATAGACTATCGAGGATCACCGGGCCGAGATGGGGAGACATGAAAAAAACGGGTCGTATCGAGTTCGCTTGGAGACGTGTTGCACAATGTACACAGGGCAGCGACTTCTAGAGAGATGAATCGTTTGAGTGAATGGCACCAAAAATGTTAAGCGATGGAATTGTATAGGTGACATACAAGAGTGACTCGTTTGATTTGCGGCGGTGTGCATCGATCTCCCAACAGAGTGAACTAGATGGGGAGTACGACGCTGGGTCTCATAAGGTCCATGTCAACGAGAGCGGAGAATGGAGCAGGGGAGAAGTTTAGCCCCTCAAAGTCGCGGGACAACTCGAGGTCACACTCAGCTGGACAGACATCAGCGATTTCATATCGAGATAGATGTCCAGATGTTAGAAGTATCGATTGCACTGAATGATCCAGCGTGCACCATGTACATCCAGTTACGGATTGCTTGGAAGGCTGTATGTACCTTGATGGAATCCTCGTTTTCGCTGTGCTTGAGGACAAGTTTTGTCACGTTCCGGTACTAGGTGCTTAAGCGCAGTGGGAACTCGATCACCGCATCATTTGATCGATGGAGGGGACATGCACATCAGGACCGCCACCCTAGCGAAAATTTCCCCTACGTGATATTGCAAATGTGATCAACATCACACAGTCCCATTTGGCAAATGGGTTAGTCACATATGACCCATTGACCCAATGGAATACTGGGACGAGTCGATTTTAGTTCTGGGAACATCGGGGACAGCGCTTCCGGACGTAGGTACAAGCTAGAGTGCACGAATGTCGCCCAGAGGAAGGGTCTCGTTGGTCTTTCGATACCAACCTTCTCGCCGATCTGTCGATGTATCGTGTCAATGGACCATCCCGATAGAAGACACATCGACCAACACCGCCCTTGCATGCCGGTGCATCGATTTCTATCGATATCTGTCGCTTTGTCGTGAGTCTGCGCATCCCACACTATCAACCGGCCGCTTTCCGTTCCACTGATGGTGACCCATTTTCCTTTTTGTGACAAGGGGATTGAGAACGTACCTTGCTACATCCATTGTTGCTCTCACCTTGCTCCCGCTTTCCGCTGGCCTACGTTGAATCTTGCTTTCCCAACCACCGCTTACAAGATCCATCAGGGAGGAAAGAAACCGAACAACATGTTTTATTTGGATTCGATTTCGATCGTCTTTTCTCCCATTTGGTGAAGAGAATGTTTTCAATCGACTAGTAGACCTAGTCAGCAGCTAACTTTGCCCATTCAACCCAGTATATGCAAGTTCTCCTTGACCGCCACTTCGTGTTCGTGGAGTGGAAAGAAAGTTGTGAGCGTTTATGACGCCCGCTACTATCCATTATCCCCGGTTTATGGAAGCTCGCAGTGGCTAATGGCGGGAAAAACTGGCGAAATCAGGCTGAACTGAACCGAACCACGATCTATGCAAGGAACTGAGGGTGTATCGTGTGAATCTGTGGTGTTGTATCTGTTGAGTCACGTGGCCAGTGGACAGTTCCGTGCCTTCGGCGCCGCTTCAGCTCACTCCATATTATCACCAGGCCAACATTGTTGTGTCCGTGATCGGTAGCAAGATGTCGACGCAGATTGTTCTCGGAGGCGGGCAGCCGCGAGTGAATCACCATATGTAACAAGGGAATGGTCTCTGAGACCCGAGACACGTCCCATTAACGTAGCCAGTAAGGATATGGTCAGCACACTTGCTCAACCGTCGTCAACCGAGGAGCCCCTGATGTTTGGGAGGTTGCTGATCTAGACACATCGGCTATTAGCCCACTTCATACTTACCCGAATTCACAAGAAACAACATTAAATTCTCCGCTTCCGATCTCATCGTGACTGAGATAACGTGGGGTCCCAGGCACCCCCCTAGGCCTGCATCACCGCGGAAAATGACGCAACGCATACGACACGGCCGAACCCATTGGGTGAGTTTCTCTCTGATAGGTTGTAAAGTAGGGGTGGGGTGCAGGAATGACCCTCACACGTAGCATCGCGTTAGACTCAATTAATTTCTCGCGGTACCTTCCATGAATGGGGGTCCGTCTTGCAGCTTACACACACGATATCCGAATCCACGGTACGGCAAGTTTAGTATACACGGCCTCATATCTGGAAGGACAAGAAGTACACGATGAGAAAATTCCCCGAGGATCCGACAACTACTGATAGATGTTCAGAGAGTTGAACTCGAAGTACGCATTCGAAAATGCTCCCGGATTGTTGTTCACATAATCTGACAATACAATGAGTTTCGATTTCCCAAGGAGAGCTCAACTTTGTAGAGCTCACCGACACAGGTCGAGGGGCAGCTATCTGAGGAATAAACGGCACCAGCCCAATCTCCACCTGCAAAAACAAGTCATCAGCACATAGTGCACCCCGCAAAGAAAAATGGAGCGCGGCGTACAGAAGGTAAGATTAATGATAATATTCATTGGTCCAAAATGAGACGGGAAATCACAATCCGTGTTTGGGTAGTAAGCCGCAGGCGTACCCTGATTGGAGCATCAATAATTTGCCTCAAATATCAGGACGGATCAATTACCCAGGTGGTGGTATCAACGGTGCCCCCCGGGTACTTTACTTGGGAAGGAACGGATGAACTGCCACGTTCCCAAAAGTATATAGAGATGTAAGTGGAGCTCCGCTCGACGGCATACCTAGTTGGATTAGCAACCTCGATCGACGCTTGTGAAAAATAAAATTCACCAGCCACCGCCGACGTTGTTAAAGTTTGGTCCAAAGCTATTCCCATCAGCGAGGTGAACACCACATCCAGTATTACCAGTGGTGTAGACATCACAATCCGTTCCCAGGCTCGTTCTAAAATGGATGAAGACGTGGGGCGGCGGGTGGTGTGTGAACACCGTAAAGAACGTACCCAGTCATACTCCGAGACGATGGCATACCACAATCTGCAGGAGGATAAGAAGCAGCACATCAATTCCACAGTTGGGACACCTACTCGCACTCGTGTGTAGGGTTGACTGGTTGGGAATCTTATTATTGACGCCCTCAACGATATCGATCTCACCCTGTGCAGTAACCGTTAGGTGCACTGGCGACAGATACATATGCATATGTTTCCCACCTCGTTAGGCCAATTAGCACCGACTTCCTGGGAACAGTGTCATTCTCTGTGATAAAATTCAAGACTCAGAACGGACACACCCTATAATCAACCAAGATCAGGCAGGGACTGCATCAGTGAACATCTCAATATTAAAGCGCAAAACGAACCCTAATAATACTTGAGCAATCCCGTATATCCAGACGGACAAGCAACTTACAGACAGCCGGCCATGTTCCACAGCCCTGAGGCATGTGACCAATATCGAAACTGATTTTTTTTCAGTGAAGAAAAAAAATGCAGTCACCATTGTTGTACTTACATCGCAACGTGAGTGCTGTACTGAGCGTTCGACATCAGCCTGAAGGAGTTTCGACCCGGTCCGGTGGAACTGAGGACGGTCTTATCGTCTGCCCGCAGTGTCACGGAGTTCCCAGAAACTGAGTACAACCCAGCTGATTGGGCTGTCGATTGGCTGACATAGTTTCTACCTCACACCATTAGACGAGTATTCTCGCTGGACGGAAACGTTACATACACTCGCCCATTCGTTGGATCGGCAATCGTCTGCCACGAGAAGGCATTAAGGAACGATTGCCCGGAAAGACTGGCGGTCCTCGAATAGGTTGCAGCTTCCGCACACCCAGAGACAGCAAGCGCGACAAACGTAAGGGACAAGGATTTCATCGTCGGGAAGACCAACGAGATTGGTTGGTCTTGTTCCAGCATCCTAGGATCCTCTTATATAGAGCAGCAAAACGTCCCGTGGACCCCACCGAATGGAGCGTGATCTTTGCCAGCAAAGCCTGTGACGAACAGAAAGACAGATCCGGTGAGTGTGCGTTTGCCAGTGGAGCCGTCATAGTCACGAGCAAGGAAAAGTGTCATTAGTTTCCATATCGGAGGATCGGAGCGTATGATGAAGTCGGGAGG
>JBBPSE010000530.1:0-15437 GCA_038093455.1 Lanmaoa carminipes
ATACGGGAGGGTGGGCAAGGTAGGACACACACCTGAAGCGCATCCTCGACCGACATTTTACCCTTTGGCGCCTCAGCAGAGACTTCGACCTCGGCAGCCGGGGCATCGACTTGAATTTCATCTCCAGCGTCAGACATCTTGCTTTTTTTTGAGGGGGGTTATATGCGATGTCTTCGTCCGCTCTCGTTGATGTTGAGGAACATTAGAGTTTACCAACCCGACAAAGTTATCGCTCATTTGAATCTCCGATCGGGATCTTGCGATTAGGAAGTGTCTTCTACACTAGTACTACACTCACACTCCTACACAAGAACTTGACACTATGGTTCGTATGTCCTCGCAATATACAGCCCAACCAGCTCGTGAACCCCCCGCCATTAGAGTCTCGCTTTTGTCAACGCGCTCGATTGCAAAGAACGTACGCGTCCCTTGTCTTTACTCGACCTGATCGACCGCCCCCCAATACGTTGAACTCTGTACAGCTCACAGCGACGAGATATGGGACATCGCCTGGACAGCAACAGACGCGGTCCTCTCCGCCTCCGCAGACGGCACCATCAAACAATGGGACTCCACCTCGGGACAAGTCTCGCTCGCACGCCCACCGCACAACCTCGCCATCGTTTCCCTCTCCCCTTCCCCCGACGGCCACTCGGTACTGTATAACGGCCTGGATGGTACGACGTGTCTGTGGGATCTCACATCCGACACCATCGTCGGTCGGCATGAGAGTTATGACCGCTCCGTCGAGGGCGCGGAACCTTGTGAGTACTCGTTCACAGCGATGTGCAAGGGGTCTCACCATTACAAGCATGGGCGGTCTCGCTTAACCCTAAAGGCGGGACGTACGCCGGCACTAGCGGCGCCGGGAATGTCAATATATACTCTGCATCCCCCGACTCGTTCGGGGTTCGTCAGGCTATCTTGTCGAGCGGTCGAAACAAGCACGGCATGGCGTGCAAACATGTACGTCCTGCACCACGTATGCGTTACGACGCAGATCCCCTGCAGTAATCGTTCGCTCACTATCGTTAAACGAAACTACAGAGCCCAGACGGAAAACGGTTAGCACTCTCGTCCGAGACCGGACATGTGTTCATCTTTGATCTCGAATCTGGTTCCTTGGCTACTACCTACTCCTCACATGCCATGGCCGTCCGTTCGCTTGCATGGTCTTATGACGGACAAGTCAGCCTTGATTGCTTCTTCTGCTCGATGTAAATCCAGCTAAGATGTTTCGCAGTTACTCCTCACAGCGTCTGATGACAAGCGGCTCATCTTACACGACGTCCGTTCCACGGCCTCTGGGAAACCAGGTTCTGGTGCCGTTGCGACGCTCACCGGTCACTCATCCTGGGTCCTGAGCACGGACATCTCTCCCGAGGGCCGTCTCGCCGTCTCTGGGTGTGTACTCTGCCTCCTGTGATACGATGGCATCCCTTACATGTCTCTACAGCTCTGCGGACAAAAGCATCAAAGTGTGGGACCTCGCCACACGGGCAGCCGTGTCCACCATCCAAGAGTCGGGCGAGGTGTGGAGTGTTGCATGGCGCCCAAAGCCCGCACCGACAGGTTCCGCAGGCGCGTTCGTCAGCGGTGGGCAAGATGGCCTCGTCAGGTGGTGGCGTTCCGCCGGGTCCGGCGTCTAAAAAAAAGAATGCCTCAATTATTCCAGATGTTACTCAAGTCTTGGTCCTGTTCTGGTGGGTGTACGACCATGTTTGATTTTTCTTGTAGATTACCCCCTGCCTATGGGACGGTTATTCAAATATTCACCTTTTGTGGTGCGATGTTCAATCCTGGAGAGTGAAACCACCCGTCGCTCTGATTTGAGCGAATAGATTACGATGGCATTGAGAACTTCACAAGGGCATTGGATAACGGTCTTACTGATTTATCGGTGGCAATTCACGCGCAATCAGAGGATAAGAAAATGTCCGGATCTGTCTCACCGCGGGCCCGAGGTTCGAGACACTTGATTGTTTCACATTGACAACCGTTGAACACCGAATAAACGGGCACCGAAGAAAAAAAAGGGTAGCAGACCCTCCATGAGTCGTTTGCACCAAGGATGCGTCGGCCATTCCACGATCCGGGCGCACCCAATTCACCAAAGAAGGTCGATATCGGTATCAAACAGAAACGATGGGCACGGCCCTACTGACGTCCTCGGAGCGCTCTGTCGAAACCGATACCGCAAACGTGATGATCAAGCCGGCGATTTTTCGATTTTGATGTTCGCCGATGGTGCGATACGCGGTATTTTTCTCCCTCATGTGCTTATACGCTCGGATAGATGGGCATCTACCTCGTCTGTCACCCGAGCGAGGGCCAGCGTGATCAGAGAAGGCGCTATAGCCCCGAGTCCATGATCGACCTCTCCGAGCTGCCTAGATCCCGTGGTACGTTCGCGTGCATGGTGATGCGATATGTATATCTGTATAGTAACCAGCTGCGTAGCATTCCTCAGGACATCCTCAGGCCGAACCACCATCTTGACCTCGGTCGGCGGGGTTTTTCTGGAGACCGTGCGTAGCCCACAAAGAAAATCGTGTCAAGTCCTCTCCAGGAGCGCCTTGGCGGGGCTGCCTCAAACGTGAAAGGATGATATCAAGCATGCATGCCCTATGCACCACACGGTTGGAAATGAAGAAAAATGGGGGAAGGCACTTAGATACGGTTCTCAGCGCTCAGCTCTGGTACATGAAATACTCTGTCCCGTACAGCGCGGCACACGCCGTCGCCCCGGCGCTCAATGCGAGCGGGATGGGATGGCGTGGGGCGCGGAGAGATTTGCGCACGTGAAAGGTGAGGTAGATGAGCGACCAAGCTGTAACGCGCGCGTCCGCGCCATGAGCGGGGGAACCATTGTAGAAATGCATCGAGGTATGGAAGTGAGCAAGGGGGAAAAATTGGTATGAATGTGTGCAAGTGTGTAAACGGGGATTCTCCACGTCAGTTCACGAACACGACTCGTCGCCACAGAGAGACGTACCCGTCGCGATTCCAGTCCCGTTCCGCACGTCCCCAGAGGAAAACGCCCATGTAGCGACGCCAAACGCAAGTGAGAACCCAACACGCTGGAGGTAGGGCGGGACGTATGTGTGAGGCGGGAGACCAGCCGGTGGGACGAGTGAAGAAAGCGCAACTGGGGTGACGCAGCGTCGCCACAAGCAACTTCAGAGGCTTGGTACGAATACGGTGTGTGGGGGACTCACAGAGCGAGGTAAGCGCGAGCGCGGGTGTTCTTCATAAAGCCACGGACGGTCAGACGACGTTGTTTGAATGGAACGGCAAAGGACGGGGACTGGTACTGAACTTGGATCGGGCGCAGGGCTGCAAGTAGGCAAAGGTGCCCGTTGCGTTGGTTGACATAGCGTCGCCACTTTTTGGAGTTGAAGTGGAGGATGCGCTTTCTTGTTGCTGGCTCATGCTTTCGGTGGGAGATGGTCAGGGTGAAGAAATTGCCATCAGACTAGTGTTTGACATCAGACAAATAAAGGCTACATCTAAGATGACGGTAGAAAGCGACAACAACAATACATGGGAGTGCGACGCATGATATAGGAGCCTCAGAGAAGTACTTAGATTCGACGAGACCAAGGCAGGTATCCAAAGGGAGAGGGTAGCATGCGGTAGTGTGCGTATTATACTTACCAGTCGTGTCAAAGAGGTCATACTGCATCATGCAAGACCTCCGGAGAGAAAGTAAAGAAGTGCAGCGTTCACTTCTTCGGCATGAGTAACTGCGATATCGTGGCCTCCATCTGTGACCGTGACTAATTTGGCTTGAGGGACGAGAGCCTGGATCTTGGATGCGTATTTATACGGAACAGTCTTATCTGCCGTTCCCTGTAGGTTGTGAACGTGGGGTGACCCAGGTTGGCGGGAAGAACGTACATGGATGAGGAGGACTTCGTTGGAAGAATTGGAAAGCGCACTAAAGGCGTATGCGAGGCCGCGAATAGGGCCTTCTCGGAGAGAGGATGCGACAGCAGCATTGTAATGTGGAAGATGTGCGGATTGTAGTCGAACGATCTGGCTAGGGCTGAGTAGATGTTATAACAATGTAAAGCACACTCACCTCATAGATGGGATTGATGACCTCGAGTTCGGAAGTGCTGGAACCATTGGCGAGGAGACGCATATAGTGCTGCTGAGCGTGAGCAATCACTGGGTGGTATGACGAAGATTGGTCATACCCGGAACGGAGGAAGAGATGATACGCTTTGTACGAGCGGCGACGACATGAATTTCGCGGTGCGTGAAATGTCGGCTGACTACCGGGGATATCAGAGGTCTGACGACTGATGAACGACAGAGGGAAGCATACCTCAACTATGCCTGCGGATGCAACAAGGGCGACTTTGCCATTGACCAAGTGAGGAAACTGGACCGCAAACGCGGTAGCGATGCCACCACCCTAAATCATGGAAGTTGTCTTCCATTCGAAACAACCAACACTGGATACATACCATGGAAAGACCAACGACATACGCGTCGTCCCATCTGATGTGCTGCATGAGGAGGGCGAGCTGGGTCGTGTGAAGGGAGACATCGTAGGTGACGTCAGGGGCATCAGAGTAGCCACGACCGTAAAGATCTGAGTGAAGGGTCAAGTTAAGGGGTGGAGCGGGTTCAAGTGGCATTACCATAAAGGAGGACGCGATAGCCGCGCGAGGCGAGGACAGGTGCCACGTCTTTCCAGACAATGGCTGGGATGGAGAGGCCGTGGATGAGGACTACCTGTAGGATAAGGTTGTGAGAAGAGTGTGGATAGCGAGATTCCGGGATGGTCGAACCCGCGGGCCTTTCTTTGGTCCAATGAGCCAGTATCGCGTCTGGGGGCTGTCAGCTGCTTCCCACAAGGGATGGATCGGCGACTCACTCGACCATGGGGAAACACCACATAGGATCCACCCTGGTAGTAATCTTCTGGATAGATTGACCAAGAGGCACACGAGGGCGGAAGACTGGCAAGGGAGGTGTGGATGACGGGGGGATTGGGCGGGTGGGGGAATCCGGCGAGAATGTAAACAGCAAGAAAGAGTGGAGGAAGGGCCAAGAGCGAGAGAACCAGCTGGCGCACTGGCGACGTCGAGCTCAACATGGCTTGCTTATGTACAACCCAGCGAGCGATGGGCGCACTCACAAAGTGGGTGTGACAACAGAACACGCGGGCGTTTGGTACAGTTACAGTAACTCTTTTTGGAACCACTATCAACTTTCCTCATGCCATTCAACGTGCCAGAATTCAACATCAGGACCTCAGGACCTTACAAAAGCTATTCTAGACTCCTCCGTCGAAAAGGGTATGTACATTGTCACTCGATCGACTACCTGAAGGTTCAGCATGTTGCATTATAACCCCTATCTCATACCAACACGTCAACTCCAAGAGAGGCTGAAAGAATACTTGGCCAGCTACAAATACTCTTGTAACTCGTTGCAACTTGCAAGACCAAATCCCGAGTCATATGACCTACCTGAGAAAACTTTTTATCACGTGACCTCGTCCGCGCGTTTGAGTTGGCGTTATTTGGTTCTGGGCTGGCTGTTTGGCTTTTTGATTTCGTCTCTCCGTTATTGCGGGGTCTCCCCATCGCCGACCACGCCGACTCAATGACAAACATGAGCCAGGAATATCCCCCACTCGCCCTCGATGACCTCGTCCATCTCATGTCCCCTTCCCCGGCGCCACAAACACTCCTAGATGACTCCGACATGACCCCACGCACCAAGAGCGCCTCCCCCGAACCCCTCCCCGAATCCGATATCGTCCGGATGCGCAGAAAGGTCGTAGAGATGCGGAATATCGACACACCTGACGCTCAGCTCACCCTGCGAGAAAAGGAGCTCGCCGAAATGGTGCGCATAGTTCGTGTTATCTCCACCTCCTGTGTATGACTTGGACGCCTTTCCGTAGGTACTAAGGCTCACTGCCGTAGTTAGACCAGACCCGGATCAACTCCTCAGACAGGCAGACATGGTATCCGATTTGATACAACAGAGAGATCTATTGCTACATCAAGCCGAGGAGCAACGTCTGCGGTGGAACTCAGAGAAGGACGGTTGGGCTAGGATGGCCGAGGCTCTGCTTGCACAGCAAGCCAAGAATCGACTCAATCCAGAGCGAGACGAGGTCAGTCGCCGTTCCGTAGATTGCATTTCAGTTGTCAACCACGAGTTCCATCTACGTGGCGACATCTTCATCATGGATGGCACAGTCGGTCTTCAGGTTATGTCTGACAATTTCTATAGGACTTCGAACGCCTTCACACTACCGAAACAGACAACAAGAGCCTTCGCCAACGGGTGAATCCTCTCCCCTATCTGGCACGTCATCATCTTCATGCCTAATTGACAGCTTAACGAAACACAATCCCGATTACAAATGCTCGAAAGTGAACTAACTCGATTAAGACCACTATTACTGATGCAGCCATTGATCCCACGTTCATCGATGCCCCCCCCTACGCCGAATCCCAAGACTCAATATACTCGGAGACGAAAGAAAGACCCAGTCGCCACGGAAGATGAAGAACACGGCGCCAGCGAAGACGAAGTTCTAATAGACTCCCTCGACACCCCATCACACACCTCACAGTCTCAAGCGACTCCAAGAGCCAAATACCGCAAATCAGAAGCACCCAATGTTCATCCCCTCACAAACCCACACAAACGGCGACCTTCTCAAAAAGCTATCTCGCGGGGTCTCAGTGCCGATGCCAGAGCAGAGCATCTCCTTTTAGCAGCCCGTAAGATTGGTAAGCATCGCGCTGGAATAATGTCCGGAATGGTGCAGCACTTGGAGGGACGGGAGCGAGAGCGGAGGCGGGAAGAATCAGCGACGACGGCGGTCGCAACTACGCCCAAGACACCCAAACGCAACACGTCGCACACAGGGTGTCCACCCGACGGTGGATACGTTTACTTAAACGGCCAGATGCGACCCGGGCCTGGGATGCAACCAGTCCCGTTGTTCATCCCTGCATATCCCCATCATATTTTACAAACTCCCAGCTCGTCGACGACGGCCCCTTCCGTCACCTCATCCGCACAGAAACCAAAGCAGGACGCGAGGACGAACAATCCGCCAACGCCTCTCGACTCACTGTTAAGTGCTGCTCGCTCGATGATGCGCGAAGACATTGATGTCGAAGTCGACGAAGACGAGGAGGTGGACGTAGTTGGTGACTCACCTGGTAAGACGGCGGGTACACGCCATGCTCGGTCCAGGGACATGCTTGGGAGCCCCGTCCCGAAGCGGCGAAAGGTTGCGGGGCGTACCGACAAGCTGACCGCATTACACGAACTCACGAGTCGAGCCACGGATAATGCGCCCGCGTCATCTGTGAATACAAGTAGGGTGACGAATGCGAGGGTCAGGTCGGCCTTGGATGTGTTGGCCGACCAAGCTGCGGCGTTCAGTACTCAAGAACAGTCCGTTGCACCATCTGAGACCCAAACACAGACACAGACGAAAGGCAAGGGGAAAGAGAAAGCCGATACACAACCACAAGAGCCTTCTAGTTCGACTCACAAATCACGAGGGAGGACAAAGTCGAGGAGGAAAGTGCCTGAAGTGGATACACCTTCGTCAACAGCGCCGACGTCCCGTTCCAGGACACCTCGGTCAGATCTGGGGGACGATCTGACTGGTTCTACACGTGCCACACACCCACCAGCTGGCGGGCCTGCGTCAGAAGCACCAGTCGATCCAGGTGGAGGGACGAGTAGTACTAGTACATCAATTCCATCCTCTCAGACGCTCGATTCGACATCTGTTTCTGAAGGGAATCAGGTCACAACGAACAGCGATGTACAGAGTCCCCGATTGCCGGACACGTCTCTGCATGTAGATGATTCAGCGGATGCAACTCCAAGACAGGGTTCTCGTATCCAGGGTGTGCTAGGTGAAGAGGGATTGGATGGTGCGCATGCGGGGATTGCTCAACCGAATTTCGCGCACTTGGGGCCACCGTCGATACCGGAGAATGAGCATCATGAGGCGTCGCCGCTGCAGCACTCTGAGACAACGCCATCTGGAGGCGAGAATGACGGGATTTCTGGCTCAGGACCCGCGACGTCTACTGCGCCGGCTAAGAATAAGGAGCTTGTCCGGGTGGCAGAGCAAGACGTGCCCGCGCCTGCACCGCCAACGAAACGCCAACGAAGTCCGTACGTCAAATGGAGTAAAGAGGAGGACGACCTCCTCGCGCAGGTACGTCGCCGTTTTTTTGCTGCATCGTCAGAGCAATGTTGACTGAGGAGCGCACGTAGGCGGTTACCAAGTACGGGCAAAAATGGGACTTGGTGCAAAAGGCGTTGCCATCGAGGGGGTACCATCAAGTGCGGCAACGGTGGTTGCGCAAGCTGGGTAAGTCTCCGTCCTGGGGATTCCCAAGACGAACATTGTGTTTGCTGACCCGCATCATGGCAGGGGTATTCTACAGCAAACCTGATCTATCGTCGTTCCAGACAGCTGCGACGGCATTCCCTTCGACGTCGCGGGACGGTGTCGAACCGAGGGGGAATCCCAAGCTGGGGTTAGCGCCGTTGAGCAGTGAGAGAGCGTTTTCTGGGTTGGTGGGGAGGCCGCCTTCGTTGCCTTCGTGATGGACCTCTTTAACAATATGTGTCGTGTGCTTGGAAGTGGTGTAGGATAATTTTTTTGTAGAATTTCCAATTGGCGCGGGATCTGGTGTACTAACTCGGCGTGGGCACCGTGACGTTGGTTCTCTGAAAGTTTGTTCAATGAGACCACTACCGTCGGGCTACATCACGAGATTGCAGGGTTTCTTATAAGGCCTGCTAGTAGCAGGGATCGGACCGCCCTAACAGTTCTCCGAGCCATTCACCGTGATGGAGGTGCTTGCCCGCCACGGAAGACTGGAACATGTACAGAAGCCCCAAGGAGCAAGTCTTCATATACACGCTATATTACGAACGGGCGGCCCATCATGGACTCGGACACGCTGAAACCGAAGGCGGTCTTATTTTGTACTCGCGTGACCTTCATGATCCAGAAAGTCCGGCGCCCTTCCTGACTCCCGCGGTCATCTCGAGGTTCTCCCTTTGCGGCCGTACTGACACCGTCGCGACACGGCGCAGCGGCAGCCGGGAGCCTGGAACGATGGAAGAACGAAGGGACTTAACTCGCTTATCTCCCCATTCGGACAGGCCCAGGGGCCAGCCTCATGAGGTTCTCTTTCCATATAAACGGCGAGCCCGCACTTACACCCCCACCTTTGCACTTCCGTAGTAGCTATTGCTGTTTCCTAACAATACCCAATTACTGACGACCATAACCATCGCAGTCACCGACACCAACATCGATCAAGTGTTGTCACGATGGCTAATACCGTCGCCCAATTCGTAGCGCTCCTTGCAGCTAGTGCGTCGATCAACACAACCGCACCGTCGCTGGGGTTTCCGCAGGAGTTGCAGCAGTCTTGGGCACAGTATTCGCCTTGGTTCCCCGCGGCGACGTACCTCCCGCCACCGGTGGGGTGTGAAGTCGTCCAGGTACGTTCACGTGTTGAGATGAATCATAATGTAGACGCACGTCTCGTCCGAGCGCGCGTCGACAACTGACGTAACATTTGTTTGTGCGTTCGTCTATACCGACAGGTCAATCTGGTAAGGTTCACTTGATCCTGTTCCATCTCCTCGAGAAACTGGACAAATCTGACTGACGAGTTGGCACGGTCGCAACGTTCCAAAAAAGTTACAACGTCACGGCGCACGATATCCCGAAAAGGCTGCTGCGAAGGCTATCCAGAAGAGCGTGGAGAAGCTGAGGCGGGCAAAGAAATTCAAGGACCCCAAACTTGCTTTTATTAACCAGTACGAGTACACACTTGGGATCGATGATCTGGTCCCGTTCGGGGCTGCGCAGTACGTTTTATTTCCCTTCTTGGGGGCTCGTCTATTCCATCTTCACCTCCGTACCTATACTCATTTTTGTTGCTCGGTCGTGTCAAGGTCGTTCGATGCAGGTCAGGAACATTTCGTGCGATATGCGGGTCTCGTGAACGAAGAGATGCTTCCATTCATCCGTGTTTCGGAAAGTGATCGCGTGATCGATTCAGCGCGCAACTGGACTGCTGGTGAGAAATGATAAGGTCTGGACGGAAGAGGGTGTCTTTCTCAAACAAGGCATGCAGGTTTTGCGCACGCGAGCAAGCAAAGATACATGCCCGAGGTATCTGTGATCATTCCTCAGTCGGTCGGTCCCGCGCGAGCGAGCTCTTTCCACTCTTCGCAATGCATCTTACATTCCGCTAGACAAACGACACACTGGAAGACAAAATGTGCCCACAGGTCGGCACGTCCAAACACGCCACCAAGGCATGGGTGGATGTGTTCACGCCTGCGATTGTCGACCGCATCAATATCTTGGCTCCGGGTGCGAAATTGAAAAAGACCGACGTAGTGAATCTGATGTCGCTTTGTCCGTTTGACACGGTAGCGCACGAGGCACCTAGCCAATGGTGCGATCTGTTCACGCCCAAAGAGTGGGCGGAGTATGAGTATTATGGTGATCTCATTCATTACTACGGGAACGGGTAGGTGTTCGCTGTCCCTGTCTGATCGTCCCTGCGCGGTCTCTTCATTCACTGAACCTTGGACCCCCAAGATACGGACAGAAGCTCGGTCGCGTTCAAGGCGTTGGGTACGTCAACGAGCTACTCGCCCGGCTGACAGGCCGACCTGTCCAAGACGAGACGCAAACTAACCGTACGCTCGACGGATCACCTATCACCTTCCCCTTCGATCGCACCTTTTATGCCGACTTTTCGCACGACCACCAGATGATCTCCATCTACAGCGCACTCGGACTCTTCGTGCAGCCTCACGACCTAACTCCAGCACGGCTGGAAAAGAGGCGCACCTGGAAGGATTCACAAATGGTGCCATTCTCAGGGAGGATGATCACGGAGAAACTGGCATGTCATGGGAGGGAGATTGAAAATCGGGGCGAGTATGTGCGGGTGCTGGTCAATGATGCAATACAGCCGCTCGCGTTTTGCGGTGCGCGCGGGAACGGGCTGTGTTCCCTTGCAGATTTCGTGGAGAGTCAGGATTATGCGCAGAAGAATGGGGAGGGGGATTGGGCGCTTTGTTTTGCGGGGGAGAAGGAGGTGTGAAAGGATGGTCGTCGTCCGTCTCGAGAGTAGTTGTGATGACCTTAAGACTGACATTATCGCTGGATATTTCAATCGGGAGTGCCCTACGTTTGGCAGCTATATCGCCGCTATTCTACTATTCGCCACACTGAGCACGATACAACTAGCATTTCCCAGATTCACTACGAGGTGGCACCCTGTCCGTGGATCAGCATGGAGTTTCTAGGGGCATCTGGCTCCGTGATGATGTTTAGTATCACACTTCCCCCGCATCCGAGGTCGTAAATGGTCAGTTACAGGACTACAAATAATTAGGTTTATGAAGCTATTATGACCCTCAAAAATGTGAATAGATAGACAGTAAAGATCCAGATGAGATAGCGTGAGGACTTGGGGAGGATTGGGAAGTTGTGCTAATACGAGTCGATGATACATGCACAGGAAAAAATCGCGTCCATTATCGCCACAAGACGAACCAACGCAAAGTAACCAAGGAAAACATGAGATCCGAACCGATATCAATGCCAAATTTACCGCTCGGGGAGCAACATCAGCTCTGCGCTTGTCTTGTCCGGTGACCCTGGATCCGATGGGAGGGGAGCCCCGTCAGGGTCGAACTCAATATCCACTTGAGGACGTGAACTTTGGTCAAGCACAATATCGCGGTCTTCGTCAGTCATAGGAAGCGGTGATGCGGTAGCGAGTCGGTCGAGAAAATTCATGTCGACGTTATCAGCAGTGTAGAAACTTTCCTCTCGCGACGAGGATGGAGGCGGAACTCGTGAAGCTGGTGATTGTAACGCACGGGTGACATTGGAAGCGAAGAAGGTGTAGATGTAGGAAGGCGATGTGCTCGAGCTTGCGGCTGAAGCCCGGCCGTGCCAGTACCTCGGTCCCTGAGGGCATATAGGCACCTGCGAGTTACGGTGAAGGGAAAACAGCCCGTCTGCGGCAGTTTGACAAGGTTTATATCGGGTACCCAGTGTGTTACCGCTGTGCAGGTGTGAGCACCGGATACAAAAGTAAATGGACTACTTACCATATCGCACAACCCACGCCTTCTCGAACACATCCACACGCACTGCGGATCATCTTGACGACTGTAGGACGCTCAAAGTACGACGCGTCCATCGGTACGATGGCAGATGTCGCCTCATCTTTCCCAACCCACACACTAGACCCATCCCGGCGTGAAGCGCGTAAGTGAATCACAGCCCCACACCCATTCGTTTTCCGTAAAGGCGTGTCACGTCGACACAGACCACTATCCGATGGCGCCGAAGGATAAGACGGCAATGGTGACCGCGCGTAGAGCGACGTATGTTGTACGAATGACGACAAAGTCTCCTCTCCGCCGCAGTAGAGCGTGTATCCGTATGTCTCTGGCCAAGGCATGACGGATCTGCCCTGTGGACGGGATGAGGATGGGTCATAACCCTGTTCCCAAGCTTGCGTCGATTCGTCGTCGTCGCTCGGAGGCTCGATCCACGAGGGTGTTCTGGAAACAATGACGGTTGGAGGTGTCACCCGACCGCCTTCATTGCGCTGGGCGCTCAATAGATTGTGGTCGAGCCTCATTGCACCTCTTCTCCGCAGCCTGGATGCTTCACCCGTGCGCACGAGATCTGAGAGAACGATGGAGTCATCTGCGTCTGTGGGCTCTATTTGGTCTGGGGATAGTGGCAGAAGGGGCGAGTCGCTTCGATAGCGCATGGGCATATTGAGCGTCGATGATGGTCGTTCTGGCGCAAACACATTCGAAAGGTCAGTGGATTAGGTAATTACTTGGACGATAAGATTACGTCATCGAACCCCTTGGAGGTAAACGTTACTCCTCAACATTTACTACAGTACAAATTGATACCAAGCCTGCAGACCTCTTACTGCACTATAATTACGGAGGGATAGTGCAGGAGCGACACCGAGGTGCAAGGCGCGAAGACGACAGGACAGGACAGTACGTTCGTTCGTTTCGTCTCCTGGATCACCTGGCTCGTAGATCTCGAGCTCTCCCGAGTGAGTCTTTCTGATTTCTTTGTTCCAACAGTTCAGTGACATGTTCTAATGCGTTCTGCAGCATTTCACGAGTCCCTTGTCGACCTCCATGAAGAGCTGTACAGTATTGTATTGTACGAGCGACACCGGGACGTCGGTGGCATATGGTGCGATCCGATTCCCTCTCCTCGCAGGCTACCGCAATCTCCCAATACTGGCCCACATAGGCTTCCATACCCACAACCCGTTTACCTGTCCTGGCCGAGACACCATTGTACCCCCTCTTCCATACAAACATGCCTGTCCCCATGATGACCTACCCCACCTTCCTGTTTCCACCTGGAACCCTTCCGAGTCTGTTTTCAAGCTACAAATGCATCCGAGTCCAAGGGTACCACAAGACTGTTGCAGTACAACCTCCTGACGTCCCGACCAACGAGGATATCCTTGTCATGGATGACAACAGCCATGAGATGCAGCAGTCGTTTGATCACTTGGTCATTGCCTCATTACAATGAACTTGTTCGTAGAAACACAAGGAGTGTAAGTGCGATGTAAGTACTACAAAACAAAAAGAAACATGCACTGATTTCACACTGCTGATGTGTTGTCGGCGAGCAAGCAAGCGTCTTGGCTTATCGTGCACTCAAACCTACTAGCAGAGAAACACAGGTCAGAATCGAGAGGCAGCAAAAGACAGGGATTGATGTGTGTAGCAGTGTTGAGAAGGAAGGATGATACACGTCGCGTCATGTCACTGGGTCGTTCACATCGAGAACATGTGACAACCGAAGTGGTCGTGTCAGAAAACTCCTTCCGGCTCGTTGGAAAGCCATCCTCGAGTAGCGTCTCTTTGGTAACCTCAGAAGGCGTCCAGCGTTCGAATACACACGTACGCACCTTCTTCGCAGCATTGGAAAATATTTTTTTCCTCTCGTCAGAAGAAAACGGGAGCTGAGCTTTCTTGGTGTGGGTGCAGGGACCGACCGCCGCTGTACATTGGCACTCGTTTGACTTTGACAGCATCCTTGGTGTCTATGGATATCCACCACTGCGTCGAAAACCTGCATTCTTTGAAGTGCTTTTGACATCAGCATCAGCGTTGGTGCACCTCGTTTGTGCTTGCTAGGGTGAGGGTAGAAGCACGGCAAAGGGACGATGGGCGGGGCGGAGCAGAAACTGACATTGGGGGTTCAAACGAAGAAGAGGAAGTAGAGGTCGTCGAGATAGTTGACTTACGAACCCCAGAACATCGATTCGAGTTGAGAGTTGACGAACTAGGGAACATCTATTGTTCTCGGACCAATGGCGAGTATGCACTGGCCGAAGATAAGGATGGTGTAACACACGACCATGCATGAAGCTGAAGATGTGTCGAAAGATTATATGCGCCGAAGAATTCCTCAACGATCATTGCGGAGATCAAACAGCGAAGCTATGAGGAAAGGGAAGACACACATACTCGGTTCGAATCTTGGACAACTTGATTTCATATCAGCCATTCGACCGAGGCGGTGATCGAGGGTCTCGATAACAGGCAATCCGACTTCGTGCCAAGAGTGCGGAGTGTAAAAACATTGTGCCGAACGGTGTCTTGCTTTCCATAAGTTCACGCGCTTTTGTTCCCGCATTCCTCCCAAAGAACGGTTTCGAGCAACGATAAGGCATTAGTACTCCGCCCGTGGATATCCATCTGTGCCCCCACCTTCACCTGTGGTTAGTTCTACGTTCCGAACGATACAATCGTTATGAGCAATGATGTAACTTGATCATCTCCCGGACTGCCCTACAGTGCTTGGCTGGTGAGCTGTTGTTCAAGGTGTCTGGGATTACGAGCAAGACCGAGCTTGGGGACGACATGAGGTGGCCAAGGCTGCTGTGGTCCGGGAGTCCTCCCGTTGGGCGCTGGTGTGCAGGGGATTAGACGGCGGGATCGTATTCTGTCGGCGTTGTACTTGGCGAGACAAGACGCGGTTAATGTCGTCCGCCAGTAGCTGTTGAAGGTGCCCGCGCACAACATGTCTAGAACAGGTATGGACGACTTGAGGGAGAAACAGTTCATACCTATACTGATTTTTATCCTCCTGAGTCCTGAGTCCTGGTTCGTGAAATTTTTCATGAATCGGTTGGCCAGCTCCGAGTCAAGCTATGTTCGAGCTACGGGGTTGCGCAGTAGGAGGTCTGCGCTATCCCTTTTCTTAGTCCGAGGTGTGTTCGATTTGAACATTTGACGTCTCGTGAGGGGTCCCGGTCAGTTCATCATTCCAAGTTTCGCCGTTCCGTCATCGGAGTTGGTCCGAACCACCGCAC
>JBBPSE010000531.1:0-15420 GCA_038093455.1 Lanmaoa carminipes
GGAGGAGAACGCGGCCGAGGTGCTCCCCGTGATACATATCCCCGAGCCACATCCCCAGAGCTCCGACGCATCCGCCTCCGCGTCTGCCCTTGACATACCCGCGTACCAGCAGGTCGCGCGCGAGAAGCGCCTCTCGCAGCTTAGTCCATTGGTGTTCGAAGCGGCGTTCAAAGAAGGCGACGAGTTTGCGTTGAGGGTGCTAAGAAACTGTGCTGGCGCGCTCGCGGATCAGATTGCGATGTTGTGTCTGACGCCGGGGGAGGATCTCGCGCTCAAACCGAGGGGCGTCAAGGCGGAGGAGGCGATCTTGTGTTTCGGGGGCAGTTTGGTAGGGGTCGAGGCTTATAGGGAGCTCGTGTTGGATGAGCTTAAGAAACGAGGGTGCGTCTTTCGGTATGTCGAGTATGTCGACGACGCGGCGGCTGTTGGAGCAGTTGGTTTGGCGGCATTGGGGTCGAAAAGTGTATGATTATTGTCTTTCCATACCCCTGCACCAGGTATTAGACCCAAAGTCCCTTGATTGCTTGCCCTAGTGTGACATTCCCACGCCGTTCTCCATACAAGCAAAAAAGCCCGCCTTTTGTTCTCTCCTCAGTGCGGCGACACGGCCAAACTTTTCCCCATGTTGCTCATGGCTGCGCAGTGTTCACGCGGCTGTTCGAGTGTCAGGCCGTGTTCCGAGCAAATTGGACGTCTTAGCACCCATTTATCGCGTCTTCGAGTCCTTTGGGCACAAGAAGAGGAGACGGGTCGGTGGTTCCGTACATGACATCCTTCTTGTCTACGTTTCTG
Source organism: Lanmaoa carminipes (assembly GCA_038093455.1). NCBI lineage: Eukaryota > Fungi > Basidiomycota > Agaricomycetes > Boletales > Boletaceae > Lanmaoa > Lanmaoa carminipes. The sequence goes on from JBBPSE010000531.1 coordinate 793, forward strand.
ATACCAATGCTTTTTACATTCAGTGTTGTTGAAACTAATTAGCATCAGTGCTGTGTCTGCTAGGTTTGTCGAACATGGACAATACAGGATACCTTGTGCGTTTAAATAAATGCGTGTGTGCGATGACTCTTTGGAAACTGCGATCCCCCAACACTTCCGAGGTGATTCGCGATCGTGCTTTCCTAGCATCTCGCGGTTCGACGCGTGTCCAATCGAATACGCTCAGTATACTCTTTCTCCAGCTTGGCACCCTAACTTTGAGTCACGAGATTCCACATACATCGTCCCTTTGGTTCGTACGTTGTTTCCGAATCCCTGTCACAGGACGCCCTTGTTCACACAAACCAGGGTAGCTCAACGCTTGGATCCTGACGCCGTGTAAGTTATCAGAGAGGGCCCAACGCGGTTATATTCTCCTAACACAGGTCCTGAGTGCATGCTTTTGTCCTCAGATCAGACAACCCGAAAGTCAAAAAGAACAGCAAATTTTACTTTCAGGAAGGGATGACCTAATGTGCTTTTTGGGATCGCTTAGGTGCTCATCATCAGCCAATGAGAGGGCTCGTTGGGCTTGCTTAGTTGCGAAAAGGTCGTTCGTTGGACTGCCGTTCATTTCAGGTTGCTCCGCAGATAGGCTGGCGCTGTGACCGGAAATTAAATCGAACGCACAGTTGACTAGTCGTAAACGGCTACAGTTCTTAAGATACGTCTTTAGTAAGGTAGCAGGAGAGGCTAGCGAAGGTACATATGTAGGGTATGACTAAGCACCTCATGGACTGTACTACACCAACACGCGCTCTATTATCTGTCCGCTGAGGACAATGGACGTCAGCAAGCAGGACCACGTCGACATAAGATCGTGACGGTATAAGGTGCGTGTCAGTACCCACCTGACAGTGAAAACCGCTGCTCACACACTCATCTTGTTTATTTCGCCCTTTTCTCTTTCCACTTTGCACGATCGATGGTCACGACGAATTCGCCAGCGACGGCTCCTTGTATTACAGGTCAACGCCCCAACTCGATCCAGTTGACATGCAAAGAACGCACATACGGTTGGCTCCATCATGATACTAATACGATGTGCGGTCCGTGCGATCCCATCGCGGCTTCTGAGTTGGAACTGGAACCTGGCATTGATATTTTGACCTCACGATTGACTCAGATTCGGACGATGGGAGTCGGCGTAAAGTCGGTCGCAAATACCTCCAGTCTTGACCTGACTGTCTACGAGGTTGTGACATCTGATATGCCTCTGATTTCTTTTCTGGGGGCTCACTCCGAGATTGGGGATGATGGTGATGAAGGAGGGATTCCATCGAAGAGACGCAAGGCTGTCCTCCGAAACGTCCTCAGTCGGGTGTCGGTCGTCTTCCCTGCGACCGCCTTCACGGGGAGCGGGGGCGACGAACGCTTCGAGGGCTTGCCCACGGTTAGCTCCATTCGTGGAAGGGGGACGACTGTTTTCTGCGGCGTAGATCTCAAAGACAAAGACACGCCGCCCGCGTTGAAAAAGACGCCGCACAATCTCGAGCGCATAGCGGAACAGCCTGATGCAGTCTCGGAAAAACCGATGAAGAAAGGGCCTCGTCCTATTCTGAGCGCGCTGTTCAGGTATACTATCGTGTCCGATCTAGGAAATGGTCTACTGATACGTAACCAGGACGCTCAAGACAGAGAGGAATGGCAAGACATGCACGACGCTTGACGCAATCAGGGGGTTTCGTGATGACCAGATCGGGAACCTGCGTGTTGAGAACCGTGTGCTCCTCTCCGAATCGAAACGCCCGGTGAAGTACTTCTGGGGCGTGCATGACTTTGTACGAGGATTGCGTGGTGCATTGTTAGGTATGTTTCACCCTCGTGGCGTCATGGTTGGAGGGGTATGTTGATGCAACGGTATGCAAGGACACGAATACCTTACGAAGATCGGTATTTTGCATCGCAACATCAGCGAGAACAACATTGCTCTCGGGCTTCGTCCTGGAGACGAGCGAGGATATTTGATCGATTTCGACATGGCCATCCTGCAGAAAGCCGAAGAGCCTACGCCCGCTGAACCACCCACACCCCTGGACCCAGCGCAGACGGCTTCCGCTGCTCAATCCGATAACAAGAAACCTACGAAAGCGCTACGGAACGTACGTATTCTACTAGGTTCCTGTTGTTATTAATTAGCAAGCATACCAGGGAGCACATCCTTACACTTCTTACACCGTACTCTGTGGCGGCAGGCACACGCACTTTGATGACGTAGAGTCCTTTCTCTACGTGGTTTTCTTGTTCTTTTTCTCCTATGCAGGACCGCTTTCCGAAGCGGAGTTGTACAAAGCCGACCAAAATGGGTTTGTTCAGTCCATTGGGTCTGGGCGCCTTTCTCATATGAGAAATTTGCCCCCACGGTATGCTGGTTGGGCTAACGGGCCCCTCATGGATATAGTCACTGAAAAATACTCTGCTATTGTGAAATTCGATGGCGCAAGGAGAATCCTTGAAAGCGCCGAATTGACGGATTGTCTGAATAATAATTGGCCAAGGGAGCTGCATGACGCAATCTGCGTTCTGATCGCGGCATTATTCATGACATTCCGGAATAGTACGCTACATACAGCTGCCAAGGGACGGCGAACAGAAGTCTCACACGCTGAATTCGTCAGCGTGTTGGACAAGTGGTTTGAAAAGCACTCATCTGGAAGACAGGTTTTCGAACTGCCCCTTCAAGCAAGGTATGTTTTAGCGTTTCTTTCCGCAAGTGAGATGTTTCTTACCATATTTCTTTCTTTCTTCATCAGTACGTGAAACAGAGTCGTCGTGATAGATCCCGGGATGGATAGGGTGTTTTCAAACTTGTCCCTCTGATACACAATGTGTCGAGTGTAATCTTTGGACGTTTGCATTGGCTAGCCGCATGGACGACCGTGATGCCTGTTCTGTTGTCGAGACAATGATCTTGGTGCCACTGATTACACAATCGACCCCAAAATTGAGGTGGAAATAGCTGAGTAGCACATGATGATTTACACTCCAGACGATGACCTCCAGGTCAAACACAGGCAGGAGTCCCACGAGACTAACTTTGACTACCTGCTCCGATCTCCGCATGTCTTCATATACCTTTCATTCCCAGTACTTGTTCATTCACACCGCGATCCTGCTTGTGCTCGGAGGGAGGCTCGTGGTGCGACTGGAGTTGTCTGTTGTTTCGTTTATGGCCATCGGTCGCAATAGCCAGTGCAGACATCGAGCCACAGTAACTAGATGAACTGCTACAACCTTGAAGCCAGTGCTGCCGTGCTCCCGACGTGACATTCGAAACCGTCACCGGCCAGTTCCAAGGCCATACCCTCAAACCTGTGGTTAGTCAGGTGGCCAGACTAACTACGGTATTTCTATACAGGTGAGTCACCTAAGGATACCTTGCATTCTGTGTATAAATGCAAAACCGTACGATGACACTTAGCCCTTCCCCTCTAATTCGAACGTTCTTTCAACCCCATGAAGGACAGTGTACTGGCCGACTTGGACATCTTGACTGTCTCGGTTTGGTGTTCTGAAAGCCACGTGAATCTAATCTTGGCGTTCATCCTCAGTCAAACTGGACCTGTACAGGCAAGTTGAAGGTCACAGCCTTGTGACTTTGTGCGGTAGCTGTGTGGCCGGTGACGCACTGTTTCAAATGTTGCGTTGGTAGCACCGCGTACTGGCCTTCAAAAGTTGCGGGAGGTCCGAGTGGATGGCGTGTCACTCCATCACACGTTACGAGCCAAGCCAAAGCGGTGAGTATCGTGATCGTTGTCTCGACAACAGAACATGTATCGCCGTACTGAAAGGGTTATAGTGCCGTCAGACGTCCATGCGACCAGCCAATACCAACGTTCCGAATGACTATAATGGGGGCATTGTGTATCAGGTCAGTTTGAAAACACTTACCCTAACCATCCTGGAGTCTATCACGACGACGCTGTTCTACGTGGTATGGTTATGAAAGTACTATACCTCTTACGGAAGGGAACACTAAACATACCTTACTTCAAGGGGGCAGTTCGAAAACTCGTCTTCCAGACCAGAGTGCATGTGTAACCACTCGTCCAGTGTGCTGATGAAATCATCATGCGAGACTTCTGTTCGCGATCCCTTGGCGCCGAATATGAACGTGCTATTCCAGAATATCGTGAAACAAGCTTTGACCGGATCAGAGATGTCATTATTCACCCTCGGGCAATTGTTCTCCAGACAGTTCTGGAAATCGACACTTCGAATCAAGGTGTACGGCTTAAGCGGACGGTGGTCCCGGCCCTCTTACAGGTGCGTGGTGACAAAGTGTTTGAACTGAAGCAGATCTCTGTCCGCTCGATCACTATACTCCTTTGGCCAATTTCTCATATGTGCGGGGTGCTGATGTAGTGCATGGGGTCAAACTACCGCCTATGTCTAAATATGGTATGCTCCATCGATTCTGATGCTTCTCATCAGTGCGGTCGGCCAGCATTCCATACAGCAGGGACCTGGCGTGTTTCACATTCTTTTCATGTCGGGGCTCGGAGTGTGGACCACATTTATGCCAAGGGTTCCAAAATCTCAGGCTGACCTGCCTCGATGACTTCTCTACTGCCAGACTTACTAGCGAGCATCTCAGGTGTCCGAACATATAGTGTCGCGGTCATTGCTGCTGTTCTCGTCGTCGTCGTAAAGTTGACCCACCCTTCCAAGGTAAGTGTAGTCGATGGAAATGATTGCTCTCCTCAATTTCGCTTCCCCAGCTTGATGGTATACCCACAGCTGGACCGGATGGCTGGCTCGGCTCGTGGTGGGCTGGCTTAATGTATCTGACCGATGCGACGGACATTATACAAAAGGGATATGAAAAGGCAAGTTTAGTGTTCCGTACACATCATGCACGTTCACTCACACCGTTTCAGCACAAGCCAGGACCATTCAAAGTCGCAGAACTCCGCCGCTGGACGGTCGTTCTCAGCAGCCGCGAGCATGTGGAAGAACTACGGAAAGCACCCGATGATACTTTCTCTGTGTCGGAAGCCTTTAGTGATGTTAGTGGTTATTATTTTCTTTCAGTGTGATCAACTTGTAATGAATGTCACCAACAGGAACTTCAGGTCGAGTACACGATGGGACGCGAACTTCTCCGTAACCCCTATCACATTCAGATTGTACGCTCACAACTGACGCGGAATCTCGGAGTCTTGTATCCCGAAATCAGAAATGAAATTACGACGGCCTTTGACGAGGTGTTGGATCTCAGTGGCAATGGTGAGCATCTCGCGCTCATTCACATGCACTATTCATCAATGTTTGGAACACTCAGAATGGAAGAATGTGCCGGCGCTCAGCAGCGTGCAAAAGATAGTCTGCAGAACGAGCAACAGACTGTTTGTCGGGCTCCCATTATGTGAGTCTTCCCATCGTCTCCCTTTCCTGTGTTCTTACTTCAATAACCCTAGGCCGTGATCCTGACTGGATAGATCTCAACATTCAGCATACCATTGATGTCGCAAAAGGAGCAGCCATCGTCGGGCTGTTCCCGGATTTGCTGAAACCGTAAGTCGCTTGCTGTCGTATGTCCGAGAGTTAGCTGTTAATTTAGTGACAGGATAGCTGCACGGTGGTTTACGAGCGTTAACCAAAGCAACCAGCGTGCAAGGAAGCTTCTGGGTCCAACAATTTATGAGCGACAAAAATACGTGAACGAGTACGGGAATGAGTGGGCTGACAAGCCTGTTGGTCAGCCTCGTCCGCAGACGAGATCGGCACTCACTATCTGTTTTTTGATAGAACGACTTTTTATCATGGTTGATGGAAGAAGCGGAAGGCCCAGAGTTGACCATGGAGTTCTTGACAACTCGTATATTGTTCATCAATTTCGCAGCTATCCACGTGGGTCCCGATGTCGTCTTCTTGTATGCTTATGGCACTCAACCTTTCGATTTTGTGGTTAGACGTCTTCCATCGTACGCTTCGAACGTTATGTTATTGTCCTAACCTGTCAAATTAACGTCACACCACAGAGCTTCACTCACGCGCTCTTCTCCCTCGCAATGAATCCCGAATATATCCAGCCCCTTCGCAAGGAAGTTGAAGACATTGTTGAGCAGGAGGGCTGGTCGAAGGCTGCACTCAGCAAAATGCGAAAAGTAGACAGCTTCATCAAGGAGTGCCAACGTCTCAAAGGTCTTGGCGACCGTATGTGTCTCTGCACTCATTCGATGGGTCAGCCACTCTGATTATTCAACGAATTAGTGAGTATGCCTCGCATGACATTGAAAGACTTCACATTCTCGGACGGCACGTTTATACCAAAAGGTACCATGGTCGTCGCAGCCGCTCGATCTAGACACCGTGATGAAGCATTCTACGAAGACGCGCACGCATTCAAGCCCTTCCGATTTGCCGCCTTGTCCGAAGAAGACGCTGAGGGTGTCAAGCATCAATTTGTTTCGACGACGACCGAGTATCTGCCCTTTGGACACGGTCGACATGCGTGGTACGCTCTTTCATTCTCAATGTTTCCAACGACCATGAGATATCACTGACTGTGTGTGTTAGCCCGGGACGTTTCTTTGCTGCAAATGAGTTTAAATCCATGTTGGCCCACATCGTGGTGACGTATGATGTCAAGTTGGCGGACAACGCGACACGTCCGAAGTCGATGCACATTGGGGCGGCGACGATGCCTGATCCGAGTGCAAAGGTCATGTTCAGAAGGAGGATTGACTGAACTTGTGTAAGAAAGAGTGGACGAGGTATAAGGTTGCCATTGAGGCTTACGTACCGTGTTGCTCGAAGGTGTATTCTTCGACTGTTTTCATTCCTCCACTGCCACAACTGAGATAAATTGATACGATGTTCAGCCGGGGTACTACTTTTTTTTCAAAAATTCGAACCGCGGCTTGCCTACTAGACCTGAGCGAATCTCCTAGTGACCGTCATATGAACCAACTTGGTGGCGAAATTCTATCATGCTCATTGTCTCGACGACAAAACGGGTATCACGATATTGAGGGTGCCAGCAAACGTCTATGCGATGAGCTAACTACAACTGATGTGTGAGAAGGGCAGTAACTCCCTATCCATCCAGGAATCCATCACGACTCTGTTCCACGTGCTAATGAAGAATGCACGAAATCTGGTAAGAAATATGTCCCTTGCGGAAAGAGACGCTAAACATACCTTGCTTGAAGGGGCAGTTCGAAAACTCATCTTCTAGATCAGAGTACATGTGTAACCACTCGTCTAGTGTGCTGACAAATTCAGGATGCGGGACTTCTGTTCGCGATCCCTTGGCGGCTGAATACAACGTGCTATTCCAGAATATCGTGAAACAAGCCTCGACCAAATCGGAGATGGCCTTATGCAGGTCCCTTGGCCAGTTATTTTCCAGACAGTTCTGAAAGTCGGCGCTTTCGATTAAACTCCTTGCGCCGTCGGGGTGCGTGATGGTGGAGTGCTTCTGCTTCCCTGTGTGAAGCGGATCTCCGTCTACCCAATCACCATACTCCTTTGGCCAATTTCTCATATGGGAGAGGCGGCCGGAACCGATGGACTGAACAAACCCAGCTTCATTGGCTTTATACAATTCCGCATCGGAAAGTGGCCCTGCATAGGAGAAAAAGAACAACAAAAGCACGTAGAGGAAGGACTCTACATCATCAAAGTGCGTGTGCCTGCCGCCCCAAAGCACGTTATAAGAAATGTAAGGAAATGTTCCCTAGGGTGCTTGTTAATTAACGACGACAGGAGATTGATAGAGTACGTACGGTCCGTAGCGCTTTCGTAGGCTTGTCGTTATCGGGTTGGGCAGCGCAACCTTTCTGCGCGGCGCGTCGGAGAAATGGGTCCAGAGGTATGGCCGGTACAGCGGGCGTAGGTTCTTCGGCTTTCTGCAGGATGGCCATGTCGAAGTCGATCAGATATCCTCGCTCATCTCCAGGACGAAGCCCGAGAACAATGTTGTTCTCGCTAATGTCGCGGTGCAAAATTTCGATCGTCGTAAGATATTCGTGTCCTTGCATATCGTCGCATCAGCACACCATTCTAACCATGACGTCAGAGAAGTAAAACATACCTAACAACGCACCACGTAATCCTCGTACAAAGTCATGCACGCCCCAGAAGTACTTCACCGGGCGCCTCAACTCGGAGACAGAGACCATCAAGACACGGTTCTCAACGCGCAGGTTCCCGATCTGGTCATCACGAAACCCCCTGATGTCACCAAGCGTCGTGCACGTCTTGCCATTCCTCTCTACCTTGAACGTCCTGCACATGTATCAGTAGACTGTTTCCTGGGACAGATGAGATAGCGTACCTGAGCGGTACAATCACGTTAGCATGAGGTTCCTTGCTCATCAGTTTCTCCATGACTACATCCTGTTCCGCTACGCGCCCGAGATCTTGCCACGCCATTTTCAACGCCAGCAGCTTGCCTTTGTTTCTGACATCCACGACACAGAATACGGTCGTTCCCCTTCCACGGATCGAGCTGGCCGTGAACAAGATTCCCAAGCACTCGTAACCATACACAGCGACCGGATAGAAGATGAATCGATTTACTTCGACGACGCTCTCACCAGTCTTGCGTTTCTTCGATTGCGTCCCCTCGTCGCCGTCATCCGCGATCTCGGAGTGAATCCTTTTTGAGGATGTAGAAGAAGACGTCATTGCCTGTCGACAGAGAGCAGCCGAGGCACTACGGGGACGGGAAGAGGTTGGGACAGATCCAGCTTGAGATGTTGCCACTCGTGAAAGAGGATTTGGAACTGAGTACACTTGACTTCCCCTAGTTCGACGCGAGGTAGCCTTTGAAGTTCCTGCGTTCGATGCGACCGAATAGTGGGTAACATTTTTGGCCGTGCAGGCCTGTTCCTTCCCTTCTAGCTGCACGTCCGGGTTGTGGCCTAAGTCGGCCTTATCCGCCAATGCGAGACCAAGCAGAATTCGTATGAACTCGATGCAACCACGGCCATCCGAAAGCATCAGCTCGAGACGTTCAGTGCCGCTACCCTCTCCACGCAAGAACACTGCCTTGTCCTTTGTGATCGCCATCCCGAGTACATAATATACCCACGGCTGCGCCCTCTTCAGGCCTCGTGCATACCGTTGCATCTGTTCGACTCCCGCCGCCAGGTCTCTGTTCTTCGACTCGCCAACGAGGCGCGAAGCTGTGAAGTTGACATACCTGGAATCGACGGTCTTGAAGTCATCTGTGAACGCTTCGATGGGCAACAAAAGGAAGTCGGGTCGCATGTCCTCTCCGTCGGGTTCATATGACAGCGGCATAGCATGATATTTGTCCTCTGGAGCCGCAAAGCGATGGCGTAACGTCGGATTCGCTATGGAGAGCTTGGGCTTTGCGAAGGCGAAAGCACGATCGGTGATGTTATTAAGGAACAAGACGAGTTCATCTTCACTGAGAGGTTCCGTTGGGAACGTGGTCCACCTGAATGAGTATGTCTTCATTTTCTGCTTCCTCTTCCCCTTCCCACTCGTCTGGTTCTCCTTCCCCTTCGTATCGCCAGACGAGGATTCTGGCTCCCCGTCGCTACTTTCGGTATTCGGTTGAATGCAGTTGTGTTCATCAGCGTCCTCAAACGCTTCCTGAACGGCCCTTTGAACGTCATTGGATTTCGGGTCGAGAGGGATATTAGGATCGTAGTTGTGACGAGCACCCATCGCTTCGAAAACTTGAACGACTCTGTCATCGATGAATTGGCGTAAAATATTCCTCGCCAACTTTGTCGATACTATGTGTCCTAAAACGTGGTCTGCGAGATCATGCATGAGGTACCGCGCCTTGGCCAGCTCGTGGGTAATCGCTTCGTCTACTGGAGTTCGGGTATGCGTCTGGCCCGGGTGTCGATTGGAGGCTGACTTTTTTAGAGGAGAAGGGTTGCTCATGGTGCGGACGGGCACGACCACTTTGCTATCTTCGCTGTGTTTGCAATCCGTCATGTTTCGCTGAATGTATAGTATCGTGAGCTGGGAGGACGGGTGGAGTGCAACAAGTGACCAACGTACGATGATGTTCGCGATTCTCGCGTATTGTGTCGTGTCTGTTTCAGCGATGGTGGCATCAGCAGGCGTCATGAACGTCGTAGTCGCCATTGCGCAAAGCGGAAGAACACAGAATGAGGATGATCAGTGTTTCTGAGTGGCAGTTGAAGAATATGGGTCTCACTGTCACAGGACCAGGCTTAGTTCGCGTATTATGACCACCCAACGGTGTAGATGCGTGCCTGCTCTTTGGCACTGATTATCCTTGATGGTCAGATCCACAATAAAGTCTGGTGTGGAACACACGTTCTCTGTCACGGATGCTGTTAGACGCGTCCACAACCAATTTACCTAGTTTGGAAATACTGCCCCTAAGTCTGTCACTTTCCACATTTTGCAACTTGGGCCGAATTGTTTCCATCAAGATCACAATGTGGCCTTGGACTTCCCGGTGATGGTTTCGAATATGGCGTCTGGAGCACCGTCATCTACTGGCTTCGACATTGTCGTAGTTTGTCTAGTCACTATAGCTCAATGTTCATGCTTGCTATTGTGGCCAATAGCCACAAATGACACAACAGGTAACTCCAATCACACCATGAGCCCACCTCCAAGCACAAGCAGGATCACAGTGTGAATGAACAGGCACTGAGAGTGAAATGTATATGAAGACATGTGGAGGTTGAAGCAGGTGATAGTCTCAGGTCATCTCCACATGGTGTGAAGTGCAACTGCCTGCCTGTCATGAACAGTATTTTCTTCACCTCTTCACATATATCACATATTCACACTCTAGAACATTATGTCATACCTTATACCCTATGACATCATACATATGTCATATAACCAGCCCTAAACTGGTCTGTGTGCATTTCTGTACAGTATATATAGTAGACACCTTCCATGTAAACTTCTCAGTTTCAGAATGCTTATTCTTTGCCTTGCATCATTCAGTCTTCAGATTGAGTCTCTTGGTGAATCCTTACATAATTCTGAAAGTACACCCCTAGCACTTCACTTTTCGCAATCTGCTATCCTCCTCCCCTTACAACTTCTACACCAATTCTCTTTGCCTTGGTCCAACACTTTGTTTGGGTCATGATCTTCATTTTTCTCTATCTCCAACCTTCGAAAGTTACTGTCTACTTGCAATATGAGTAATTCAAGCCCATTGTGGTTGTTGCAGTGAGTGTAACCTAGAAGTGAGCACAAGGACACCATTTGGATCTGCCACGTGCACCTATGGGTAGTGCTTGGATTTGAGAACCTCCTCTATCTTCTACTTTCCTCTCCTTGCTGTGTTTCATTCTTGAATCCCAGAGTTAAGGGAAATCTGCTAGGACTGCATATGTTCAAGGGAAGACAACCCTACCCACTGTTGTCTATATAGTTGTCTGCTGTCTAAATACAGATAATGTTGCTATTGGGCATAGTGCACTAGTCCCCATCGTCAGCTGAGTGCCTAGCTGTCTGTATCTTCTTCAATGCTACAAGGAGCAGGTTCACGTAATTACCTGTAACATTATGTCTAATGTGGATAGTATTCCTGTTGCCAAAGCCAGGCATATCCAGTTTCACTGACGCATAGAGCGATCAAGTGGTGAAGTGAGTCATCCAGCGATAGACTGCAACAGTAACGACTAGACACAGAGTATGGTTGTGTCAAAGGCAATACCGACCATCCTCAGGTTCAAGGAAGTTCTATGAATGTGAAAGCAAACACGTAGCGAGTGACAGGAGACAAAGGACAAGGACCTTGTCGATTGCAGAGATACTAAGGTAAGACAAGGGAGGTCTAAGCTAAGGATCTCTGCTGCAAATGCTAGGTATTTATATGTAAAGGTTCCGCACACGGACCATGAGAAAAGGTAACTAGGAATGGAAGTGGAAAAGGGTTAATGTGTCGTATGATAAGAGGAACCAATGAGAAGACAATGCATTACTAGAATTACAAATAGAAGGATGGAAATAGAATGTGCAGTCAATGGTGTCATGACTGTGGACTGTGGAGTCACATGATGGAAACGGCAATTGCCAACTGGATAAGATCATGTGAGATGAAGCGAAGAAGGAAAGCATACGAGGCGGGAGTCGAATGAGTGACTCGTGTTAATACAGCATATAGCTAAGGAGGTCAAGGAAAAGAAAGGTAGTCCAGATGAATCATAACAATACCAAACATGTTCATATTCCTGATCACTTCATATGAGAAGCTGTAGAGTTTGAAGAAGTCAAACTTTACTATGTTCCAACAAATGAACAATTCATGGATCTCTTTACAAAGAATTTGGGCAAACAAAAGTTTGAAGATGGAAGAAAGGCTTTTCAACTCTTATGGTTCAAACCATCATAATCTAAACAGCGAGGAGGAGTGTTGAGAATCTGGTATTCTATTTCTGATCTTCTATTATATAACCAGATTCTAGGCCTGATCACATGACACTATCATGTGACATATTCTAGACCATGACATCATAGGTCAGATGATGTTTCAGGCTTACACTATTCATATTACATGATAGATAAAGAAGCAGTGCTCTTCTGATAAGAGCTATTATTTCTATTGAATACTATTCTTAGTAATTTCTTACTATCTCACCTTATCTTTCCTTCTCTTCTATAACATTCTGTCACATTCCATGATATACCTTATATAGGTACTATACAGTACACAGGTACAAACATATCCTGTCTGTACATAAGGAGGACCTTACTGCCCTTCTCCCTCTAATGAAGAATCCTCTCTTCATTCCTGTCCACATCCACATCAGAAGCATAGCTACTAAGCTTCACTCTTGACCATCAACCAACTACCCTTATACTTGGTGAACCTCCCATCAAGTGTTCATCCCTTCTTGTCCCTATGCTATTGGAGGTCTTTACTTCCAATACTAGTTTCTGCCAATCAGCAAGAGACTTCTCATAAGCAGTGATTTCATCCAGCTTCGCATTGCTGCCAGGTGATGTGGGCTTCACTACTACTCCCATGAGGTGATCAATGACACTGCAAGCTGCTAGGAATCACTTAATGTGATTTTTGAAGATGACCCAGTTATGACCATCAGCTTCAAGTTTTGGCATAGTGTACAAGTCTTCCTTGGTAGTTGTTTCCATGGAAACAGGGCTCATAACCTCTCAGAGGAAATGTGCACAGATCTAATATGGTAATATTCCCAGTGTAGTTAGGGGAACGAGCTAATGCAATAGGTACCTAATATGGTAATATTCTACTGAGCACAATGAGTGAAGGTAAAGGTATAATGGAATATATCTCACCTCAGCATAGTTCAGGGAATAAGCTGAGGTGCACTATCCTAATGTATGAGTATAAGTGGCTTTTGGGCCAGGTACAAGTAAACATAAAGTAAATAATGTGTCAAACAATGTCGAACAAAGTGTCCAAATGAAACAAATGATCAACAACACAGTTACAAGGCACAACACACTGACCACATGTCCATATGATGGCGACAACACAACATGATGGCTTGACCTCATCTGACAGATAGTCCCAGGTCATCCCCACATGGTGTGAAGTGCGACTCCCTGCCTGTGTTTGACCTGGAAGTCATCATACGGAGTCACAACGCAGTTACCAGTATTTGAGACTGTAAGTGCCAGACAAAATGGAATATGGGGTACTTCGAAGTGCTCCAGGCCCGCTCTAGATTGTTCTAGAGCGACCTGGAATCCGTTCTGTCCAATGTTATGCGCCTGTCTTAATCAATCCTGCTGCTAACAGTGTTGCAACGAGTGGACTGTATCATGTACTACAGCTATTGCCTCCTGTGAGAGTCGACTGCGTAATTCATCCCAGTACATTGTTATAAGATCTAACCAACTCAGTGGTGAATGACATTGTCTCGACAACAGAACGGGTACAATAGACATCTGTGCGATGGGCTAACACCAACATTGTAAAACACTACAGTTGACACATCAGAAGAGGGGCAGTTTAAAAACTCCCTATCCATCCTAGGAACCATCTCCACGTACTGGTGAAGAAAGGGCGAAATCTGTAAGATCTATGTCCCTTGCGGAAAGAAACACTAAACATACCTTGCTTGAACGGACAGTTCGAAAACTCGTCTTCCAGATGAGAGTACTTGTCCAACCACTTGTCCAACGTGTTGATGAATTCAGCGTGTGAGACCTCTGTTCGTGATCCATTGGCAGCTGTGCGCAGTGTGCTCTTCCAGAATATCGTGAAAGAAGCCACGATGAGATCGCAGATTGGGTCATGCAACTCCACTGGCCAATTATTCTCCAGACAATCCACGAATTCGGCTCTTTCAATAATTCTCGTTACGCCATTGAGAGTCGCGATAGCAGAGTGCTTTTGATCGGCTATATCCATGGTGTCTCCATCGGCCCAACCAGCATATTTTATGGGCCAATTTCTCGTATGGGAAGGCCGCCCAGACCCAATGGACTGAACAAATCCATTTTTGTCGGCTTTACGCAATTCCGTCTCGGAAAGTGGCCCTGCATAGGAGAAAAAGAACAACAAAAGCACGTAGAGGAAGGACTCTACATCATCAAAGTGCGTGTGCCTGCCGCCCCAGAGTACGTTATAGGAAATGTAAGGAAATGTTCCCTAGGATGTTTGTTAATTACTGG
>JBBPSE010000532.1:0-15415 GCA_038093455.1 Lanmaoa carminipes
CTTGGCTCTTAGAGTCACGACGGTGCGCTGGCGTTTCCCGTCCTCAGTGCGCTTAACGTCGCTTTCTACCATCTACCGCGTGTCCCTGCCTGTTGTGCACACATGGTCCCCTGCAATGCGTTGAAATAACTTTGAATCAAGGGACACCGTTGAGTCATTTGTAATCGACGTGGGGTGATGCTGGGTTCAAGTCTTGGGCCATGTGCACACGACGGGGTTTCATGTCGAACGGTCGTGTGTGTTCGGTTTGCGGTTGGTCTTATCGAGACAGCATGTGTCACTCCGCATGCTATCTCGGCATGATCGTCGACAACTGTGACGTTTTTACCGTACGTTGCTCTCTCTCTCTCTCAGCAAGGCAAATTGGTGCGCGGTCATTCGGGAATCGATGTATCACAGTATCAAGGTACGGTTCCTTGACTAGCTCGTGATGCTATCAGCCAGCCTTTGTTGATCAGAGCGAAGATTAGATGAACCAGTCTCCCCAAAGCAGACCTAAAATTCGAGATCAGAAGACAGTTGTTCTCACCATACGAAGTAGGCAAATGGTGGCTTGGCCAAACTGTTCGAAAGTCAAGATTTCGCCTTGAACAACCTCTCATGACTTGCCACGAGCACATGCTGAAGGAACGAATGAGTGCGGGGCGTCCTCGGGCCAAATTCAGTCTTGTCCGACACTACCGGTGCACATTCTATTTCGGTGTCTCTCTTCCATCTAGTAAGAACTCTCTTCCGATTCCCGAGTTAGCCCCTGTTGACATTGTCGCCGTGGCCAGCATAATCCCCGTGATTGACGTTTCCTGTTCAGAAATGGAGCTTGAGACGTGGCCGACGATTGTCCTTGGTAAACGGTGAGCCACAGCTTCATGTTGGATATTGCGAGGCGGTTGTGCGATAAATCGAGGCACTTTGTCATGGGTACCTCAAGATCATGATCGTGCAACCGAGCCGATCGAGAGCTCCCTTTTATTCAAGTCGCATTTTGGGCAAATGAGGCCCCGTGGGGGGAGTGGCGTGCGCATGTAAGATGACATTATGGTTTTCCTCCGCTCATCCTGGAGCTAACTTGGACTTCGAACTAGTTTTCCTGTACTTCTAGTCATCCGTTTCCATCATTTATGGGAATCCGCTTGCTTCGGTATCTTTGCTCCGTCCCATCTATCCCGTTTCTGTTTGGTGCATGGGTCGCTGTAGTACGGCCCTGGTTCGCATAAAAGGGAGCGCCATCCGTTACAAGATATCACCCCAATCCCAAGCAAGAAACCCACCCACAGCACTCAACTCTCCCTCTTGACTATGGGCGACACAAGCGCCGCAGTTCACATTCTTGATATCCGAAACTGCCGACATGGCGCGGAAAACCTCCAGCACGACCTCCGCGACATGATCGTTACGGGTCTTAAGGCGCCGCGTAACGCAAAGACATTACCCATCATACTTCTCTACGACGAGCGCGGTCTCAGACTTTATGATAAATTCACCACGGATGCGCCAGAGTACTACTTGTATGGTGCCGAGGAGGAGATACTTCGCGGACATGCTACCGAAATTGTGCAAATCATGCAGATCCGTTCACCAGCAAGCAATGAAGGCATACCCGCCCAGATCTTATTGGAGTTCGGTGCAGGGTGAGTCATGCCGAGTTTTCGTCTAATCTAGAGCATTATCCGCATCCGGGATACCCCTCTGTCCAGTTTATATGCATGTGTTCAACCCGTGGTCTCATTGAGAACCAAACTTCTTTCTCGTCAATTTGGGCATCGCTGATGCGAAACCCAGTTCCCTTAGAAAGACCTCACATATACTGCGTGCCTTCGCTGGTATGGTATCAGGAACCCCAAGCATCCCTTCTGTGGCATACCTTGCACTTGATCTCGATGAACGAGAGCTCCGACGGACTCTGATTGAGTTGCGCAATTCCGATATAGGTTCTGCTATGGAGGGAAAGATTGATGCAAAAGGATTGCTTGGTACCTATGAAAACGGCCTTGCTTTCGTACTCCGAGGAGGCTTACAGAAGGTAATGGATAACGGGCTGTGTTGTCAGTATCAGCCACTTAAACGCTATACACTTCAGAATGCTTGCCGTGGCCTTTCTCCCGGATCATCTGCGTCCAACGGAGAAGTCCAAAAAGACACCGACATAGTGAAGCCATCCACGCCAGTAGAGCCGCAGCTTCACCTTTTATTCATAGGTTCCTCTATCGGCAATTTTTCACGCGGAGAGGATGCTCAGTTCCTTCGTTCGTTGCCATTGCGCGTTGGTTGTGGAGATACTCTCCTGCTGGGTCTCGATCACGACAACAGCCTCGAGGAAATCGAGATGGCTTACAACGATCCCAAAGGTCTTGTCAGAAGTTTCATGATGAACAGCCTTAAGGCAGCCGGGATCGCTCTCGGTGACTCTGAACTTTTTGATCTCAGAAATTGGGAATATATCAACTCTTATGATGGAGGTAGTCGTGAGTGTAGGGTACGGTGAGCCATGGCTTCCTTGTTCACGCTTCTCTAGGTGCCCACGATGCATTCTACAAGTGTCTACACCCTCACCACGTCACCATCCCAGGCACCAAGGAAGAGGTCTATTTCTCCAGAGACGAGCTTCTCAAGATCGCGACATCTCTGAAGGTAGAATGTTGTCTATCCCCACCTCATCGACACTCATTACATCTAGTACTCGGAGAGAGACGCCTATACGTTGTTCACGGATGCCAACTTGCGACCTATTCAGCGTTGGATGGATAGCACCTCACGCTATTCCGTGTGGTTGCTTGAGCGTCCACCGTTCTCGTTTCCCTTACTGTCGTCACCTACTACACCCACCGAGGAAATCGTCGGTAAAAAGTTGGGTGTTCCGAGCATGCAAGATTGGCAAGAAATGTGGAACGCATGGGATTTTGTCACGCTCCGGATGATTCCATCGTCCATGCATTTCGAGAAGCCTGCGGACCTCGATCACGTCTGCTTGTTTTATCTTGGTCACATTCCGACATTCTTGGATATTCATCTCTCCCATCTGCTGCAGGAACCTCACACTCACCCCGAGGAGTTCAAGGTCGGTTTTCGCATGGCTATTTATGAAGTGACTTGTATTCATCCTTGCAACGTAGTTCATTTTTGGAGTAGGTTATTCTACCATGTGCTGTACACGACTAAATAACCTCTCTGTGAATAGAGAGGCATTGACCATAATTTGGACGATGCAACCCAATGCCATGTTCGTGACCCTCTCCATCCTTCTCTTCTAGAAGCTAACAGATTTTTGCCAGGCACACCCCGAAGCCCCACAAAACGACGAAGAATGGCCATCGCTCAGTAGCATCCGATCGTTTAGCAAACGTGTGCGGGAGCGACTCACGAAGTTATACATCAATATTTCCAGTGGCACTATCCAGTTAACGAGAAAAATGACTCGAGTGCTCTTTATCACATATGAACACGGCGGGCTACACGTTGAGGTTTTTGCTTTATTTTCATTCATATCGGGATGCCGTATTGACCCAATGTTAGACTTTATTGCATATGCTTCTCCAACGAGCGGAGAGTGGAATAATCCCTCCTCCGGATTTCACTACACCCCCGTGGGAGTCACTGCTCGCATCGTGGAATGCTGCTCCCAAGCCTTCATCTCCTACCGCCGCCATCGAAGCTACTACCGTCACTCTCGGGATCGACGACATTGAATCCGACGATGCTGTTAAAGCGCTCGATGTAGAAGGGCATGTCTTTGGCCTGGATAACGAGAGTCCGTCCCACCGGGTTTCCGTCGACGCCTTTAGAATCTCTTGGAGGCCCATTACCAACGGTCAATTCTTCAACTTCTACACGGGTATCGGCAAGGACAAAGCCGAGTTTCCTGCTAGTTGGCTGAGACACGAAGATGGAGAGATCGGAGTGCGTACGCTATATGGTTCGGTGTCGATGACCATTGCATGGAACTGGCCTGTTCTCACTTCCTACGACAATTTGTCGATGTATGCGAGCGTCCAGGGTGGACGACTTCCTACTGAACCAGAACTTCGGGTGTTCATAGATAAGTATGCATGCGGCTACGAGGGTGGTGCGAATATCGGATTTAGAAACTGGCATCCTATCCCGTAAGCGACTCTATTCCTGTTCGACTTGCCGGAACCATCTACTAACGCATCGCTGACTTAGGGCCACGACTGGTGTAGAGAAGCGTGGTGGCCAAGGACACAACGGGGGTGTGTGGGAATGGACCTCGAGTGTAATTGACAAGTTTGCGGGCTTTGTTCCATCTCAGGTGTACCCCGGGTGAGCAAATTCCATTCGGCGTGTTCAGCTGGTAACCATCGTCATAGGTATTCTCCTGGTGTCTTTGATAATCATCAGCGAGTCGTAGTACGTTGTCCTAAACATTTCTTTCATCTTTCATTCGTTCAACATGTCCTCATAGCTGGGAGGATCTTTTGCCACGATCCCGCGGATTGCTGGAAGGCGCAGCGTGTGGAACTGGTACCGATATGTTTTTGTTGGTGCCAGAATCGTGTACGACGCGTAAGAACAGGCAGGATCATCATTGGTCCATGTACTTGTATCAGGACAGCTGTCGTGCGAGATGTACGTGTATCCAGAACTTTGATTACGACGGCAGCCTATCACAACTGGCCGGATTCTTTATGTCAGTGGTGGGAATCGTGGAGTCGTGTTCACTGGATGACTTGACTGCTGCCGCGATGGTGCGCTCGCGTTTCCCGTCCTCAATGCCCCTCATGTCGTTTTCCGTCATCTTCCGCGTGTCCCTGCCAGTTGAACATCCATGGTCCCTTGCAACGCGTTGAATAACTTTAAATCAAGGGCACCGCTGAGTCATTTGTGATCGACGGGGGGTGATAGTGGGTTCAAGTTGGGGGTCTTGAGTGTTTGGTTCGCAATTGGTCTTATCGAGACAGCATGTGTCACTCCGCATGCTATCTCGGCAAGATCGTCGACGACTGTGATGCTTTTACCATACGTTGCTAACGTGCTCTCTTTCTCGAACTAAGGCAACTTGATGCGCGGTCGTTCGGGCATCGATGCATGAATCTGGTACGATTCCTTGACTAGCTCGTGATGCATGCATAGCCAAGGTCGGCGAGAATTGGCGAGAATTTTCGGGCGAGTTTTGTGGTTCCATGCTGGCTAAAACTTAAAGTGAAATGTTCATGGTGCGTGGGTCTTTGGTATTTCTGATGCTATCAGCCGACCATTGTGACCATGGCAGAGACAAGACGAATTAGTCTCTCCAAACCAGACCTGAAATTCGAGATCAAAAGAAAGTCTTTCTAACCATACGAAGCAGGCGAACTTTCGGGTGCGATCCCTTGTACATGTCACGATAAAACCCCTAGCAGTTAAACCAACGTCGCCATCACGCTCTGATCAGGATCTGCCTGAATCGGAGGCCCACAGCGAGGGTGGTGATATAGTGACCATCCCAAAACTAGACGTGTGATGTCTTTTGTTCCGCAGCTTTTTGTCCTTTTTGTTAGCGTACGGGTCATACGCTAGTAATAGTACGCCGGCCGACACCCTCTCTCACCCCACCTTTATATGAATGTGAGCGCATCTTCGCGTTCGCGTTCGCGTTTATATGCGAGCACAGTCGTTGCCCTAGCGCCCTTGCTACCTCCCATACCCAGTGCCAGTGGCTCGCCCCGCGATCATCGTACACACACGCACGCACCTCGTTACTCGACCAGTTCGACCCGCACTTCCTCGTCAAGTTTCAACGACACCGCTACCCCGAACCTTGGCTTCCGAAGATGACCCAACTTGCCGCACGGCTACATAGTACACAGCTACACAAGATCCGGTCGTGTATCTCATTCATGACACATACCAATCACAACTCAAACAACCCGCCCACGACACCGTCACCCATGGCATGACTCAGATGCGCCCACCGTTGATGCAACTTCTAGCTACTTTCTTATGCTCAGTTGCTCGCCTCTGGCGGTGAGGCGGAGAGAGGGATGACGGGTTTTGTTGGATGAGTTACAGAGACCGTATACTGTTACATACAACCAGCTCACTCACATCCAATACCTATTCTTGATGTCGTTTGGAAGACCCGGAGGCCGCGTGCGATTGGGGAGGGCGACGGCACATTACCCGTAGGACGGGCAGAATGTGGGAGATGTCCAGGTCATAAACCGAGACAATTTGAAGTTTAAGCGCGCAGTCAGAAGGCTACAACCTTTTTTAATTCAGGACGACATCTAAGACGCTCCCTCATATTTCAAGCACCAGCCTACATACTTTCGACCAGGAAAACCCCAAGTCCCGCCGCTTCCCAAACGCCAACTCATATATAAAGTACCGTCTTTCACATTTCGGACAACATCTTAAGTTCTGCAAGACGCGTCGTGTAAGTTATTTGTTAAATGAGCC
Source organism: Lanmaoa carminipes (assembly GCA_038093455.1). Taxonomy (NCBI): domain Eukaryota; kingdom Fungi; phylum Basidiomycota; class Agaricomycetes; order Boletales; family Boletaceae; genus Lanmaoa; species Lanmaoa carminipes. Next base: position 6,394 of record JBBPSE010000532.1, read on the forward strand.
AGATAGAGAGATATACATACCCCCCCTGGATATAATAGAACCACACGTAGAAATCGGTCGCAACACCGTTGTCGTACAGATTGTAGCAGGTGCTTGGATAGATTTGCACCTCGTTATGGCAGCCGTAGGTGATGCACGTGTACAGATCATATCTGTATTGGCCGGGATCATACCAGTAAATGGACAGGAACCCCATGTTGTTCGGGGCGTCGTGTGCGGTGTCTGCAGGGCCACCTGTCGCAGAGTCTATGACCCCGCACGTGCCTGTGCAGTCTTGGGCACTGCAGAAGACGAACGCGTCGTCGGCGGGAAAGGTAACATCAGGGGTGCCACTGGTAGGTGAGGCACTTAGTTGGGCAAGAACGCCATTCATAACGAAGAGGAGGGTGAGGAAGAGTGCATGGGTGTTGAGATGCATGGTGTGACAAGCCAAGGAGTTTAACAAGGCTAACGAAGTTCAGGGTCGGAGGCACGGTTTTATAGGATTTTAGGTGCTCAGCCCTCCCCAGTGCGAAGAAACCCACGCGACGGATCGTTGCTATTCGCAGCCGAACTTGTCAGATGGCGGCCGGGAAGGTCGACCTGTCCACTTGCGCATGTGTCCATGCTTGATATGACAGCGTGAGTGGGTGTAGAACTCACACCACGAAGTCCGAGGCAGCATGTTTGTTGTGTCGCCCCGTACATCATCGCTGGGAACGGTGAGGTAAAGGCAAAGCGAGTGGACTTGACGGATGCGTCACTCCAGCTGAGTGCATATGATCACTGTTCAGATATTTCGCGCCTGAGAGAGGGCACGGCGCAGGGGTCCGGGAAGAGACCGGAGGCATCAGGATGAGACACTGCGATTCCCCAAGGGCTCCAGGATCCCCGCGATTGGTGGGTGTCACTGCGACAAATGGTGTCTGTTTCTATGCGAAATTAGCGTACAAGGCTCGCATGTTTTGGACAATGGGAGAGCAAGCCTGCACGTCATCTAATCGAATTGCGTTGGCAAGAGCGTCGCTCGGGGAAGGCAGGTGACTGCGATTTCCCCAGGTTCCATGATCCCCGCGATTGGTGGGTGTCTGTGTCTGTTTCCATGCGAAATTGGCGTACAAGGCCCACGCGTTTCGGACAATCATGATGGGAGAGCAAGCCTGTGAGTCAACTGATTGAACTGTGCCGGCAAGAGCGCCGCTTGGTGAAGGGTTCACAAGAAACGAGACAAAGGGGTGCTAGGATCGAGCGTACACTTTTGATGCCTTTTGCCATGACTTGCGGCGCTTGCTGCATCGTGGCTGAAGCCAAATTGCGCTTCAGGCGACTCGTGCGATGGTGAGAACACAATACTACTCACTTGGCCACGCCTATCTTGTCTGAAGAAGGACTAGCCAGAACGGTCCTGGAGGGCCTGAGGCGGTGATGAAGTTGGAGTAGTACAGGCTTCTTGGCACTAAGCTTGGCATTCCATGCGAACGGACAGGCCCCAAGCGAGACTCCTTGCCTTCTAGACTCGTGTGAATGTCATACATAGAGTATTCTACCACAAATGGAATCAAAACAAAAAAAAAAAAAAAAAAAAGAGACTCCTCTGCATGACATCCACTACTTTGCGATAATTCATCCCACACTAACACCGCTGTCTCGCGAAGTATCCAAATCCCGTGAGTTGTCGAGTGATTATCGTGATACAAACATTGATCCCACTCCTAGTGTCGCCCTCTTGTTTCTGGTTGTAAATTCCACCAGTAGTGCTACACTATGCTTTATCTGTGCCAACACGGCAACCATGATCCTCGCCCAACAGAAGTTGGTATTGTCCAACCTCCATACTCAACGGAATTCCCTTTCCTTCATATTTCGCCTTCCAAGTGAGATCCTTGCAACCACATTATGCTCGTGACTCTCATGAGGATGACAGGGACCCCCTGCCTTCTCCCACCTCATGTGCCTTGGGTCAATATCACTCTGAATTGCCTGACTCTTCGGACCTACATTTTCATGACATCGTGGTATGGTTATGGGCCAGATCGAAGAAGGCACTGTTGAAGATATGTGTTGGGCTCAGACATTTATATGATGGTTGCTATTGGGTGAAGTTTGTAGAGAAGATGGTGAACCATATAGAATGCATCCAAGAGTTCTGCTTCAGGCTGTACCATCTACAGATGTGCATTCCTTTTTTTTTTCCGGGCTTTCCTCATGCTCCTTGTGTGCAAAAATTGGAAATTCTCAGATGGTGTTCCTTTAGAGTGGTGTACCATGGCACAGCTGTTGACAGCTTCTACAAGTATCTGACACAATGAAAAGCTATTCAAGACAGTGGACAATCCCTGGTACCACACCAAGTTTTGCTCCATTGTCCAGAGTTCAGGCACTGGCAAATCAAGGGTGTTAACTGAGGTAAGTGGGTCTCATTTTTCACACATATCTGTGGTGGCCGAAACAATCTCAGTTGAGCAAGAAGGATGTCATAGTGATTTACATGAACTTGCATGGCAAGCAGGACAAATTAGGGTTCCCTGTGTGTGATCCAACCCCATCATGAATTTTGACTGAATTCCCCCTACTGAGGAAGGGTACTGGGCTGTGTGCTATGCTCAAGGAATATCTCTCCAAAATTCACACCACCAGCAATGCAAAGGCAGACATCATGCATTGGGTCTGCCAGATGTGTGACATGAGTGACCCCCCTAGGTTCACCTTCAGGGCTGATTTCTTTTGAACACTCACTGGAAAATATGAAAAGGGGGATATATTGTTCTGCATACTAAATCTGATTTGACAGTATTCTGTAAGCTCATGCTGATCTTGTCTGTGCCCTCAGCCGATGACACAGTGCAAAAATAGATACTTCTGTTGAGAATCTGATATTCTATTTCTGATCTTCTATTACATAACCAGATTCTAGGCCTGATCACATGACACTATCATGTGACATACTCTGGACCATGACATCATAGCTCAGATGATGTTTCAGGCTTACACTATTCATATTACACTATGATAAGAAGCAGTGCTCTTTTGATAAGAGCTATTATTCCTATTGGATACTATTCTTACTATCTCACCTTATCTTTCCTCTTGTTTTATGATGTTCTATCACATTCTGTGATATACCTTATATAGGTACTATACAGTACACAGGTACAAACATATCCTGTCTGTATATAGGAAGGGCCGTACTGCTCTTCTCCCTCTAATGAAGTAACTCTTCTTCATTTCTGCTCCACATCCACTCAGAAGCCTAGTCACTTGCTTCACCTTTGACTCTCAACCAATTACCCTATACTTAGTGAGCCTCCCATCAAGTGTTCACATTCCTTCTTGTCCCTGTGCTATTGGAGGTCTTTACTTCCAATAGATTATAAGCCCTGCATTGACACTTTGACATTTATCTTTTGAATTCACTAATGCCATCTAATGTCATGCACATGGGTTCCTGGTTGATTACTGGACTGTTGACTTTAATGTTGATGGTTGCATCTGCCTTTGGTTACATCATGACTGGTAGTGAGATCTTGACTCATGGAGACATAATTGAGGACATCATGGAGGCTGGTGAATTGCTTTTTAAGCATGAGATGGATAACTTTCATCTTCAATTCACTAATCAGATTGGTAACACAGAATACTCATTATATGCTATGCTTTATACAGAATTTTTGCATGAGGTAAACCATTTGATCCCACATTCTACCTACCAGAATTATAATACCATCCCTTTTGAACTTCCCTGTCCTATTTGCCATTGCTCTTTAGAGCAAGGTCAATACTGTCAGCATCCTGAGCTTGGTTATACGATACTCAGGAATCACCACAAGGATATTGAGGAACACTAGCAATGTCCTTTCACCTTTCTTCAGATCATTCCAGCATCTAGTTGACTTCACCACTCTCCTACTTGGATTCTGCATCAAATTCACAGAGATCTAGAAGTTTTTCATGATCCAAATGAAGATATACTGCTGCTCTCTTCCTCACCATTACCTTCACTGGTACCACCTTCTTACACCACTCCTCACAATGCTGACTCTCCTGTACCCAGTGGCTCTCAATGCCTTCCCATTTGACATGGACAATTTCTCATTCCTAACCGTTCATGATCCAGCTCTGGATGAGGTTGTGGATTTAGAGGATGATTGGGCAACTACAGGCTATCAAGGTCTGGGGCATCTTTATGCAACCTTCCAGACACCCAGAACTTTGGTGTCCATCCCATGGTGCCCAAACATCACAACATTTGTGGATGATGAAGAAAGTGGCCTTACCTACATTGAGGCCGCTCCAATCTGGCAGAGTCACATTTACAGAATGCTTAGTTCTGAAGAGGTACCTTGAACAAGCCATGTGGTAACTCCTTTCAGGATTTTGCCATGTGAGTCATTAGCAAAGTACAATGCTAACTTATTCATGTACCAGGATGAGTCTCTTTCCTCTGCCTATGAGGGCGCCAGATGGGCTTTCCCATCTGAGATCTACAACCGCTCTCCTCATGCATTAGTTCACTTCCAAGGTGGCTATGAAATCTTTTGTCATCAGCACCTTATGCCGTTCCTTTCCCATCAGAAACTAGAGATATCCTTTGAACCCAACTGGATACTTTTATATTCTCAGGAGATTATTGATCAAGGTTGGCTGATAGAACTCCATTTGCACCAGCAGGTTGACTGGAACCAGGCCTTCAGCTCTCACTTCTGTCTCCTCTCCTGCTCCAATCCCAAGCTTCGCTCACAATGTCGCTTACAGCATCTCATCAAAAATGCTCATTCTCAAAATGAGCTTGACACCATATATGATGGAGTTGTGCAGAGAGCTAGATGAAGAATCCATTAAAGAGCTGCAGAGGAAGGTGAAGAACATAAAAGGATTCACAAGCAGTGTTAAATTCCTTCACAATACACCCTGTTACAATTTTCCTTCCCTCTTCCTGTCTTGTACTCTTTCTTATTTGAGGCACTCACATGACTTGGAGAGGCACCTCTGGTTGTCCTTATGCCATGTACCTTCTTCTTATGAATGCTATCTCTTCATGCTTTCTTTGCCTCTTTTGTTAGCCTTATCTATGGACTTACGTCTCCTCCACCACTTCTCTCACAATGGCGAGTCTTTCCCATTTTCCATACAACCCTATGACTCTTTCTTTTCCTTTTATGTCTTTCTTATCTCTTGGTCTGTGCGTGCTGGTTCACAGTATATAAGTCGTATACTTCTCTCCTATATTCTCCATTCTCAATCTATGCAATACAAGTGTATTCTGAATCACCTTGGATCTTGTATCTTGAAAGTTGATCCTCACTCGACTCCTTTGTCCTCAGACTCCTTATCTCTGTAGACTAGTGGACATCAGTCTCTTCGTGAGTATCGCCCATCTAGTGCTACTCACTAGAAATATCTCTGTTCTCAAACACTTCATGTAATAAAAGATCAAGAATCTCTGCAGCCCCACCTTTTTAGGTGAAGGGCCCCCACTGTTACCATCACAAGTCACTACAGACTTTTTGAACATCAACCCCCAGCATCTCCTCCTAAAGAGGACAAAGACATTGAACTCAGAGACAATACCACTCCCAGTACTCCATTGCCACAGCCATCGCAATTTTCAGCGATCCCCAGCATCCCCAGTATCTTCCAATGAAACTATGTACCCTCTTATGCTCTAGGAGCCTCCCTGCCCCAGCTCCCACCAGCAGCACCTGTGGCTCCCACCCCTACAACTTCCATGCCCACTATGTCCAAAGTACCTGAGCTTAAAGCTGCTCTCCCTGCCAACTTTTTTGGCAAACCTGCCGATGCATCCAGATGGATAAAGGCCATGAAAGCCCACTTCGCCTTGAACCAGACCCTATACACCTCTGATAATGACAAGATCATGACGACTCTCAACAAGATGAGTGAGGGTCAAGGAGCAAATTTCGCCAAAATGTGGTATGATAAGATGGCAGATCAAACCATCACCACAGGAAAGACCTTCACTGACTTCTGCTCCAACTTTGAGTCCACCTTCTACTCTTTTGACACCAAGGCCACTGCTCGCCTCAAGCTTACCAAACTTATCCAGAAGTCTTCCTGCCTCTCTGATGGAACCACTGACAATGGTTTCCAACAATACATTACCAACTTCTAGAATCTTGCCACAAAAGCAGGCATCACAGATCACGTCACTCTCATCGACCAGTTCTCCCTTGGACTAGACCAATGACTCGCCACTATGATTCTCTCCATGTCCTTGATCCCCACCACTATTGACAAATGGATTGAACATGCCAAGACCTTCCACAGTCAAAAGATGCACATCCTTGCCCTAAAAAAGGGTCATTTCACCCCATCCTCCTTCACTTGCACCTCTGAAAAAGATCCTAATGCCATGGACATTGATGCCACTACCACAATTAAGAAGCTTACCCCAGTTGAGCATGCTCGATGCATTAAGGAAGGACGCTGCTTCTATTGCTGCCAAGCAGGACACAATAGTTCAAACTGCTCTAAATTCCCTTCAAAATCACCCCCCAAAAACTCGCAGAATATCTGTGCTGCCACCACCAAGGAACTCCCACCACCTCGCTCTCAGCTAAATGAGTATGTCAACTTGCTCAAGACTTCCGGAAAGGAGGAGATGGAAATCCTTTCCATACTCAAGATGTGTTATGAAGAACCCTTAGAGGAAGTAGCCTCTATTTCCATATCCTCTGAATGAATCCAGAAAGCAAAGGATTTTTGAAAAGAAGAGTCGCTTTGACATCTTCTCTCCTTAACATAGATAATGTACTTGTAGCTCCTCAGAATGAAAGAACCATTCGTCTCCCAGTCACACTACAAGGATCCTCTAAAACCATCAAAACCTCTGCTCTTATCAACTCAGGAGCAATGGGAAACTTCATCAACTCTCATCTTCTTTCAGCAGGATTCAAGCTTTCCAAGCTGAATAACCTGCTCATCGCCTACAATGTCGATGGAACTGAAAACCAGAAAGGTACCATCAAGTGGAATGCTCAAGTCCCCCTTTATTCACAAAAGTTCTCTGACACCAACAAGCTCATGGTCACTCATCTCAGCCATCCTCAAATCATCTTAGGAATGCCCTGGCTTCAGAAATGGAACCCTACCATTGATTGGAAGACCTATTTGATTTCCATAGAACGCCCTGATGACAATTATGATTCACACTGGTACTCTCCTAATCTGGACCACGAAATCTCTGGACTCTTTCTCCACAGGTATCCCCAAGGGGTTGAGAGGTCTCTTCATGAGTATCCTCCCTTGAAAGGAACCTTTGGTGAAGAAATACAGACTATGGAAACCAATCAACCAAACAGGAACACCATTCCAGACTTTTGTAAAGGTTATGCAGACATCTTCTCCGAAACCCTCTTTGAAAAGCTACCTCCTCACTGATCCTTTGACCACAAAATTGAATTAAAAGACTCTTTCACCCCAAAGATCACCAAGGTCTACCCACTTAACCCCATGGAAAAGAAGGAATGTTGCAAGACAACTGACAAATACCTAAAGACTGGTCAAATTATCCCCTTACATTCTCCCCAAGCCTCATCACTTTTCTTTTTCAAAAAGGAAGATGGTTTCCTCTGCCCAGCCCAGAACCACCAATATCTTAACTCCCACACCATTTGCAATGCCTACCCTCTTCCCCTCATCCCAGAACTCATTGATGACATGAAGGACACCACCTACTTTACCAAGTTCAATGTCTGATGGGAATACAATAACATACACATCCAAAAAGAAGACCAATAAAAAGCAGCCTTCATCACCCCCTTTGGTCTCTTTGAACCCACAGTTAGGTTCTTCGGATTTTGCAATGCACCCACCACATTCCAAGAGTTTATGAACCATATCTTTGCAGACATGCTAGCCGAACGATGGCTTAAGATCTACACAGACAATCTTGGGATTGCAACCAATGGCTCTCTTTCTCTCCACCATGAATGAACCTGTCGCATTCTCCAATGCCTCCATGAACATGGCCTATTCCTCAAGATATCCAAGTATTCCTTCGACCAACCCACCATGCGATACTTGGGTATGATCATTGGTCAGGGAATTATCTGCATGGACCCCAAGAAGGTCACCACCATTAAAGACTGGAAGCCCCCCACTTCCATCAAGGATATTTGCTCATTTCTTGGATTCATCAACTTCTATCAGAAGTTCATTCCAAATTACTTGGATGTCATTACATCACTTACTCTTCTCACCTGCAAAGACCAATCTTGGGTCTGGTCCCCTCTTCAGCAACAAGCCTTTGACCATCTTCAAGATATCTTCACCTCTGCCCTAGTAATTGCAATTCCGGATGTCTCCCAGCCTTTCTATGTTATGACAGACACTTCTCTTCTAGCCATGGGCACGGTCCTCATGCAGTGTGATGCCAATGGAGACAAACATCCCTGCACTTACTTCTCCAAGACATTCTCCTCTGCCAAACACAACTATGACATATATGATTGTGAGCTCCTTGCAATTATCTATGTCTTAGCTGAATGGAAGCACTACCTCCAAGGAACTTCGCATCCGGTCACCATCATCACTGATCACAAGAACCTCTTCTACATGCACAACCCCCATAGACTTTCCTGCCGGCAAGCCCAATGGGCCCTGTTCCTACAAGACTTTGATACATTTTATTCTGTTTCACCGTATTTTTGAGATTGCAGTACAAGACACCAACCAACCAGTTGCCTTTCATTACATGCATGGGCATGGTATTGAGTCTGTTGTTGCAGATGCCCATCAAGATCAAGGGATTGGTATGTTGAATCCATCAAGATTCAATGCTTGTGATTTAATGATTATATAGGTCTTGGAATGTTTTGCCAATACCTTTGCCATGGAAACACTTTGCCATGTCAATATCAGCCCTCCCAGAGGCTTTGTGATTTTCAGCTCATTGACCATCTCAAGAGAATATATCACCTTTGCACAGTTCATTTCAGTAGGAATCTCACTCAGTTGAGACACAAGGTTTCACAGAATGCATGGACTGCCATGCACAGTCTATCATCCTTTGAACCTATTGAGC
>JBBPSE010000533.1:0-15400 GCA_038093455.1 Lanmaoa carminipes
TCCCCCGCTCCCACCCCCCAAACACCACACTCCCCGCCGCTTTTCATTATCCTCCTCTTCCTCCTCCGAACACTGTTCATCCCTGCCCTTCCCAACTGCTGGTATCCGCCGAAAGGTCGCCGAATCCCTCCAGCTCTTCAAGGAGTCCGAGGAAAGACCCGGGTACATTCCGAATTCTGCAACGACACTAGCCAACCATCGTCTTACGACATCCCACCCCAATGACGGCGTCGCAGAAGCCAGATATGAATTCGTGAAGCGAGCAGACTGGCCTGATCCGGAAACTGCTGCCCTTCGGAGAGAACGGAGCTCAACTGGTTTGGAGAACGTTAGAACCCGCGAAAGCATCGACTCACAGATCAAAAGGGATGCTGACTTCCTCCCACCGCGTCCCCTTACTCGCGATCCACCCTTCTGTGATCTGTCTCATTGGCGCAAAGACGTTTCCCGTCAAGATTCAAGTATCCGCGGCAGGCGTAGACAGCGAGCATCCGATATTTCCGCTCTCGACCCCCAACCTACTTCCCCCCAGCCTTCCCCTATCACCGTCCCCCAATCCCCCTGCATCCGACCCCGCTCTCGAGCCTATCCTCCTTCCCCCTCCCCGTCTCGCTCACCCATTGACCGGATACCTCCCTTGGCACTGTACAATTCTGCCATAGATGTTGCCAGCGTGACCGACGAGTCTCACGTCCCAGCATTGAACTGTACCAATCTCAGTCGGTCTCACTCGCGATCACCTACTCCTACCCATATCTCACCCCACGCATCTACAACCGCCTCACCTCCCCCTGTACTTCCATCACCCACTCGTTCATATTCCCCATGGTCCACCGATGATGAGTCTGCTTGGGAAACCTCATCAATGACTTCCGATATCTCTACCACATCTGGAACTTCGGAACACCCATTTTCGCTTTCCCAGGTCGCAGATGCACCAATTGACCCACTTGACGAAGGTGAGAAGACCCGAACATATCTGGCCACCAAGTCAGAGGGTGACGCCGGTTCCTATGGCTCCAACCTCTGGAACGCGGACTCCTTGAACATGGTATATGGAGATTCGGAGGAAAGCCTTCCCCACATCCCCTTGCGCCCTTTCCGCAACCAGGTTGGCGGTCACAGCGCTATCTACAAATTCACCAAAAGAGCTGTGTGCAAGGTCAGTATATGAGTGCATGTGATGGTGTTTAGCTGACATCAACCGTCCCAGCCTCTCGTTTCGCGAGAGAATCAATTCTACGAGGCGGTTGAGCGGGAAACCCCACCGCTTCTTGGCTTCATCCCGCGATATTTGGGTGTCATGTTGGTGTCGTACCGTCGCGTCCTCAAGGGCTCTCCAACACCTCCCATTCCAGACCCATCCGCCTCGTTTCCTGTTTCTGTATCTCACTTTTCTGGTTCTGTGGTGCAGAGGGCCATCAGCGAACCCGACTACTCATTCAGCAGCGCGTCATTGGAGCATGCCAGACTTGGTGGTTTACCCCAGGAGGACGTTGGATCAGAGATGACGATCGAAGAAGCAGAGTTGCCTGAGGTCGCGTTGGATCGTAACCGTCATATCATCCCTAAATGGTTGCTACACCGGAGCCACCCCCATGATCATACATGTACTCACACCGAGTCGCTAAGACCCGGCTTGGGTTCCCGCCAACGTTTGCACTCGGCGCAGCTTTCTGATACAACGGCGTCGAGTCCAGCTTTGATACAGAACCAGGATACTGTGAAGCCAAGTCAGTCGAGTTCCAAGCGACGTCCCCTCAGCCGGCAACCTACAATTCCGCTCGATGATAGCGATCCTTATTGCACGGGACGTACGGCACGGACCACTCCCTCTTTTGCGGACCCTAGGTCTGCATGGGGGATGATCACATCGGAGGTCCCTCAAGCTGGCCGGCCTGATCTTCGCCCATTCCATTCGGAATTAGCCATCGGCTCACAACAGTCTTCACCCAGCTGGTTTGGAGGCACCGGTTCCACGACCGTGAATACCAAGCTAAAGGACCAGATCTTCAGCACTATCTTGCGTCGTTTTCATCGTCGTTGCAAGCCTCGGTGGCTGAATGGCTCGCATACGGAGGACGAAAGGGCAGTGTCCGCTCGGCAAGGACACGCGTCGCCAGCATCTCTGCGACCACGCTCGACGTCCCGCAAGTATCCAGGCCCGATCGAACGGCTCAAAGAAAAGGAAGATAATTATTGCACCTCGCCCCTCCGAAGAACGCGAAGCGACGGCGAGATGGGTCACGATGGACAGGACAGCGCTTTTGACATGGACTATAATAAGCTGGATGACTTTGTCAGCCGGGAACGGTCAAACTTAGCATTGGACAGCGAGGATGGGATCCGAGCTTTCTTTACTCGGCGAAGATCACGCTCACGATCTGTAGACTCACCTCCTGTCTATCTGTCTTCTGCACCACCTCCGAATCTGCCAATTTCGTTAAGCAGAAGTCCCAATTCCGTACCACGTCAACATCACTTTATTCTCATGGAGGATCTAACAGGCCGTCTGAAACGCTCCTGTGTTTTGGACTTGAAGATGGGCACTAGGCAGTATGGCATGGATGCTATCCCATCAAAGAAGAAAAGTCAGCGCAAGAAATGTGATCGAACAACGAGTCGTCCCCTTGGTATCCGTGTTTGCGGCATGCAGGTGCGTTTCGCTCGAGCTACAGGAAGCTGCCAAGTGCTGACTACTCATGCACAGGTATGGAACCACGCCACACAATCTTACGTTACCCAAGACAAGTATATGGGCCGTGATATTCGTGTGGAAGAGTTCCCATCATTGCTTGCGTCATTCCTGTACGATGGAGAGCGTCTCCTCATTTGGCACATCCCAATTCTGCTTCAAAAGCTGTACGCACTCGCACGCATAATTAGTCGGCTGAAAGGCTTCAGGTTTTATGGCTGCAGTCTCCTCCTAATATACGATGGAGATCGCGATGCCCAGGAGGCTTCTCGAGTGTCGGCCCTGGAACACCCGTCGTCGCGGAGTAAGCGTGGGGAGTCGTTGGAACGGTCGCAAACGCGATCCAGGAGTCAGGTCGCGGCCCACTCATCTCTGCGACGGACACACAGTGAAGATCTGCTCTTCGGACCTGTATGTAAACGCTCCGGAGGAAAGCGGAAGCGCGGAGATGTCAACGTTCGCATCGTTGACTTTGCGCACACCACCACTGGACGAGACTGGGCTCCATATCCACCACCTCCGGACCGGGCGGTAGTCCAGCAGGTGTCGAGTTCCAAAGGGTATCAAGCCGAAGTTGACGTGGACAGTGGTATCATCTATGCTCGCTTTCCGCCACACTACCCCAAAGAACCTGACCGCGGGTTTTTGTTCGGCTTGAAGAATTTGTCGGAGACTTTGGAGAAGATTTGGAATGACGAGCGAATGCGGAGGATCAAAGTTTCCCGAGATGACCCATCAGTCGATACTTCGCAACTTCCACCGTTAATTACGGATGGCAAGGAAATTTTCAGCGAAATTTTCGGTCCACTAGATTCTGGTGAGGATCCAGGAATGCTATCCTCGTGAGTTTGGCTGCCCTGTTACAGTTCCTCGCAGTTGCTATTCATTAGCCTTTCTTCCCCCTCTCTTGTATTCGGTCACTTCCCATCTGCATTCTGTTGACTTTGTCTAGACTGTTATTCGCGCCACATGTCTAACTTTTGTATCGTACCCCCGTTTCTCCGAAGCGGCGTTTGTGAATTGGTTCATTCATTCATTATAACCCGTACCTTTAGATAATTCTAACTCGCATCCATTGTTACGAAGAATACTCGTTGTCTAATGCGATTACTGTGCTTCCTGCACGGATCAAATCGTATAAAAGTTGTATCGATAATAATGAGTTGGATGGCTGCAGTGGAGGTATGTGGTCGAGAACAAGCATACAGGATGACCAGGAGGATCTATTGACGGAATATCACACTTGCGCATCCATACATCTACGACAACAGAGACCCGTCATGAGTCGTCGCTTTGGACATAGTTGGCACGAATGTCTTTCCATTGCCGCTGGTAGAAGCCTTGTCAGCGCATGCAACAAGAAGCGCAGCTGCAACTCACGCCCTTGTTCCAGTTGTCCCAGAATGACTGGACTGCGACATCGAAACCGACGCCGAACGCGAACGCCCCAGTAAAGATGCTGGTGACAAAGACACCTGCGTGAAATTTGAATTGAGATCCCGGTGTTGCAAGAGCACCCTGCACCACGTACTGTTCCGTTTGGCAATCGTATTGAATGCACTGAAGAACTGATACGAGGACTTTTAGTTAGTAAAAAACTCTTACTGTGCTTGGGCTGCTACGTACTACCATTGTTTTCGGTGAGACGCTGAGGGTGAGGTAGAAGTGGTTTCCGGTGATGTCCGATTGAGAAAGCGTTCAGGTTGACATTCCCACGCGAGGTCTTTACAGAGTACAGAATGGTCTTACGATGGTCCTCTCCACTGCAGACCGCTCGACTGGCCCTGCATAGCTCATCGCGTTCAAATGCAGCCCCATTCAGGGCCTTGTCACTGTTCCCAGACAACTCCCCCGCTCGCCCAACTCCCCCACACCTGGAATTCCCCCCAACAGGACCCATTCCTTATGACGCCGTTCCAAATCCCCTGACCCAATCCAAACTGTCCGCTCAGATTCCGAAAACCGTCGCGTCCCTTCCAAAATACCACTTTCACGGGTTCTTTAGCAGGAACAACACCAAAGTCTACCTCTGTGGACCCGATGGAAAACTTTTATCGCAAGGTTGGTGGAGCGGTGGGAGTTGTGGGTTCAAGGGTGCGAACCGCAAGTCGCACGAGGCAGGATATCAGTGCGCTGTACACGCCTTCCGGCGGCTGGAGGAAGTCATCAAAGAAAAGGGTCGCATATCGCTTGCGTTGCACTTTGCAGGGTTCGGAAGGGGCAGGTTTGCTGTCGAAGGCGTGTTCTTGACGAGTGAAGGGGACAGGATTCGACCGCTGGTCGCCGAAGTCGAGGACAGAACGAGGATAAAGATAGGTGGGACACGGTCGAAGAAGAAGAGACGAGTCTAGGCAGGTACGTGCACCCGTTGTTCCTTTCATTCTGCAAACTTGACAGCCTCGCTTTGCCCCTCGCTAGTATCTTGATAGATTTGAACTCGTGCGAGGTGCACTCTATATTCGCGTAGAACACCCCTTGTTGGTACCATATTAGCACCAACTGCGTAGGTATCTCATGGTATACAACTGCGATAATATTACTATCTCCTAGATGCCTCGGGCGTTGAAAAACGGATCAGACACGTATTTTTCATAGCCTGGCCTTGCTAACGAATTAAGGGATACTCTCTTGTCAGTTTCTATGTCGTCTATGAGAGCCTCTGTTCCCTCGAATTAATATCTGGACACCGTTCTGTTGGAATGATACACTTGCCTCGGGAGATGTAATCAAGTTCGGGACGGATGTACCCCAGCACTATTGCCTTCAACTTGCACCCGTAAAAGTCGGATTTGAACTCGTGCATGAGATGTATTTCCTGGATAAAAGTGTTTGAACTGCAGATTTACGAAAACACACAACGCATACTGCCGTCATCCGTTGGTTCTTGTAAAATGGGTTCCACCCCAGACTCATTACCATAGGCAATGCGACGAGGTCTTTGGCTGGTAACTCTGACGGTTGATCGTTAGGGTACACGCGAGCATATCCATAGTATACTCCAGGCTTGGCGATGCCGGCCATGTGAGTGATGGATTCATCGGGCAGGTTGGCTAGGGTCCGAAATGTGGACGTAAGGAATGAGATGACAGAAAGGTAAGGGACACGCACCAGTTGGACACCCGAGGTCCTTGCTCCCTCTTCCAAAGCCATGTTGCACAGTTCCCTCGAGTTGAATTGGGTATGGATCCTCTGGCGTATCGGGCCCTACGATGTTCGGTCTGCTGATACGGAATGAATTGGTCTGAACCAGGGGAGGATGCTGCGGGAGTGCTGCAGCTTTTGGTAATGACTTGGATGCTGGTGCAAACAAGACTTGCCCCATAGTGTCTAACTCCGTCACGTCTAATATTTCTAAGGAGGAGGAGGAGAAAGAAAGAAAGAAAGAGAGAAAGGTTGGCCCGAACGCGCCCGACTCGCACGCGCTTGCTCATCATCCCACCATCGGTGACTCGCAGACACTGCCCATCATGGCGACCATGTTCACAGGCTATCCACCCTATGGAACTTATCAGGCACCCTATCCAATCTATCAAATTCCCCCAGGACAGCCAATGGCAGTCACAGCAGCTGCACTTCCACACTTTACACCTCACTTTCCTCAGCCTCCACCTGGCTATCCACTTTATGCGCTCCAGCCAACCAAGGCTCCCAGTCCATCTCCCGGACCGCCCACCGCCCCGGACATCCCCACGATATCACCACAAATCGCATCGAAGGAAGTCCGGAAATTGATCGTGTCGCAATTGAAAATAGGAGATTTCGAGTCCATCGAGCCTCGGGCACTTGAGAGATTGGAACTGGAGGTGGTTGCATGTACGTTCCCTTTCGAGCCGTCTTTGTCCCTCCCAAACACCCCTTCTCTGTTGTCACTAGTCATCCAAACGCTATACGAACAAGCCCACGAATATGCAAATCTCGCCAACAGGGCGGTGCCTATAGCAACAGACGTACTCCTTGCATGCAATGACAGGGGGTTAAAAGGGAAGGAGCTACATAACATCGCCCTCGCTTCTGGATCAGCTAGTCGGTATTTGTTACATTGGGTTGCTATGTACTAAACGTGTTTCCAGGTGTATCGGCGGGCTCGTCGTTGGAGTTTGCTCCGTCGCGCGAGGCCTCACCAGAGTTGCTTGATTCCGATGATGAGAGTACACCACCGATTATACCAACCACGTTACGTTCCCTCCCATCTTACTTCCCACCTCTCCCACCAAAACATACGTACTTGAAGACACCAGTGCGTTATCAAGTTAGACCGTCACTTCATGGCTGAATATTCTTTTAGGCATCACCACCAAAGAAGGCAGCTCTTCCGTCTCTTGAACGCAAACTGAAGACTGCGGGACTGGTCCAGGAATCTCTGAAAAACCTATTGACAGCTACCGAGGACAATTTAGGGCAAGAGGATGGTGAACTACTTGGGCATATAGTCAACTGCGAAGCGTCAATGTACCCGCGGAAACGGTGGAAGGTGATGCAACAGTGATCTTGTCACCGTCATCTTCCGGGCTGTGGGTTTATCATTGTGTACTCTCTTCACGTTTGTTCACCATCTTGTTGAAACGTTGTCTTTATTGTTCCTTCGATGTCCAGCTACGCTTCTGGTGTAGCATACCTGAGTAAATTTGGAAGCATGTTACAGAGTATACATCAGACTCACAAGCCATCAGAGGTGTCCAACGTTCAGGGCGTACATCAGTCCAGATCTCGCTCTTACTGGGCAAATTTCAGCTTGTGGACTCCTGTTGAGCCTCCATCGAGGGTTTGTTAGATCTTGCAATACGCGACCGCGTTTTTCTCTTCTTCGACGGCGACATAGTCGTTGTATTCGAGGCTAGAATGTCGCCAGTCGTCGTTGTTTTGAATCTCGTTATGTGTTGCGACAAGTGGGACCGGTGTGACTCGGGAGTCGAGCTTACCACCGGTTCAAGGAATACGAATTGGTTAGGATGGCGATGTCCTGTGTGGAGCGGTGCTGGAGTCGTCGCACAGCGATGTAGACCAGGAAAAGAGGATTTGAAACAGAGAATACTTGAGCTCGCTGACACAAAATCGGATGACATGGCTGCTTGGTCAATTGAAGCAACTTGGACCTCAGAATTGACCGCGGGCGTCACCGGGACAGTATTCGCATCCTTCTGCAGAACTGCACATCGGTTACGACACTAGGAAAGTAATGTTTCGACGTCCACAGTATACAAAGAAATGTTGCGTTACCATTGTTTCGGTCCTCCCATTGCGGAGACGTTCAGAAACCTCCTTCCAGGAAGCGTTTTTGTGTTCACGTACGTAATCGAGCAAAAGCCTGTCTTCCTCGCCCGACCATTGACTTCTATTGATGCTTGGATTTAGTTGTTCGGTCCAGCGGTCTCGGCATTGATCGTTGTGTCGACCAGGTACATTAGCGGCGACATCTACCCATGATGAACCGTAGGCGGCGACGGCGGCAGAGAGACGGGCATCTTCTTCTGGGGTCCAGATCGTGTGTTTGATGGACTCGTCTAGATTCTTTTGGAACCTGTGACTGCATTGCGAAGGAGTCGCGTCTTCCGAAACGTAGCGTGCAACTGTAATCAACCGCTTTCAACGAAAGGTATGAGAAAGAATGGCGTAAACAAACCAAGATACCAGTTGTCATGTCCATACAAACGCATAGCTTTGAGAAGACGTTCATCAGTTTCCATTGTCCAATGGTGTAACTTCCGTGAAGTCGCGTGCCGCATGCAATCTAGCGGCGTTCTTCCCGTCTAAAGCCCACCCATTAAATTTCTAAAAGCTCGAGAGATGTTGTGCCTCACCCCTAGCCTCTTAGCTACGGCCACCCAATCTGGCCGACTGTCTACGAACTCAGCAGCAAGGGACTTGATTTTCAGGACTTCCTCTTGGCTCCATGGTTCGTGGTTGAATTCAGGATGTTGTTCTCCGAGCCACCGGATCTCACATTCCGTTGCCGTACGTGTCGTCATAGAGATAGCTGACACCTATGAGCATTGAGTAGCCCATAGCGAAGTAAGTGGGGGGGATGTTACCTTTTCGGCAATTCGAACCCAGTCGATATCTTGAGCATTCAGCCCGAGGACATGGGTCATTTGCACATCGATGTTCGGGAACGCTGTGCAACCTCTGCCATCGGAGAGATGAGTGATGAGCAAACCCTGTGATAACGAGCATACTTTTTTTGAATATCCAATGTATGTTTA
Source organism: Lanmaoa carminipes (assembly GCA_038093455.1). Classification (NCBI taxonomy): domain Eukaryota; kingdom Fungi; phylum Basidiomycota; class Agaricomycetes; order Boletales; family Boletaceae; genus Lanmaoa; species Lanmaoa carminipes. The sequence continues at coordinate 8,896 of JBBPSE010000533.1, forward strand.
CGATAACTCTCGGCTTGTACAGCTTCTGCGAGGGCTTCCAATTCCTTGGTCTTCACTGAAAGACACGTTGGACATAATCGACGGACGAAATTTGAGACATACTTGGGTGTACTTCACTGAAGCTCTGATAACGGCTGCGTTTCAGAGCATCTGCACGAAAAGGAGACTCCTGAAAAAGGGGTCATTTATGCAGAAGGACTCCAATAATCTTCACATACTGGTAATAGCAGCTCTTTCGTTGCAATCGGCGCTGTTGCTCGGACGGAACCAGGTATGGTGACGAAGCATCCCACATTCAGATCCAACTCGTCGATGGTCTCGACATCGTCCTGCGGTTTACTTTCACTAAAAATGACCTTCAAAGAGGACGGGTCAACGTACAAGTAGTTTGTTGAGTGTTTCCAGCTCAGCTTCGAGCCTCTGTGTGTATGTTTTTAGAGCATTCAAGTGTTCTTTGTTGGCCTGCAGGGTCGCCTGACCCAATTCGAGGACTTCCTTGTTTTCTTGTTCCTCGTCCATAGCAAGCCGTGGTCATATATACACAGCTGGACCCAGCGAAGCTGAGCGAACCGGTGCAAATGTAGAGTCGAACCTTGTTAGTGTGGTGGGTTCACGTCAGCAGGACATCATGTTTATAAATTGCCAAACACCTCCTCAGTGACCGCACACCTTCAACTGCACATTCTCTCCTGATCCAAACTACCGCCTTTCACGATCAGATGGGTCGGGGTGCAGCAAAACGTATAGGTACGTATAGTTGCCTACTACAAATGACAGTACGATCAATTGCAACTATCGCCAGCTGGGCAGAATGAAAAAGCTATCAGAACCCTTCGCTTTGGAATGTTCTTCCCTACTATCCTATCGATTTTGCTCCGTCTGTTGTTTAGGCGAGGTTCTCTGCCCCCTTCAAAGGGCTCTCTGGCTATATATGTCATGACTTTTTTACCTGCGCTGTTCTTGTCTCGATACTTGGAGAGCATTGGGACATCCCGACGTGACCCGACGACTGGGGCAATTATTTCCTCTGGCGAAGACCTCAACCAACCCGGTATTACGGAATGGTGTTTTGACATCTTATATGTCACTTGTACGTTCAGGACGTACCTATGGCTTTCCTGACTCACCTGTACATGTAGGGGCGTGTCAAATCGGAAGCGGCGCGTTCGGTGAATGGTTTTGGTACTTTTACCTGCTGGTATGCTTTACTCTCGTGTTTACAGGGGAAAAGGCTGATATATCCAAGATCCCGTCATATGCTGCATTCAAAATCTGGAGCAACTTTATCGGTCCCATGATTGGTCGGTCTTCGGATAAGTCATCGGAAGTATCCGCCAGTGAAAAAAGCACACTGAGCAAACGGCAGGAGAAGCTTCGCAAGCGGAGCGAAAAAGGTGATCCTCGAGTCCGTACTGTCCACAAATGACCATGTGCCTGCAGAATAGATATTCTCTGTCCAACCTTCTTCTCTGGGGCATAAACATTGATACATTCTCTTCTGCGCATTGTGATAAGTGGCTCCTCACAAATCATGTCTTGGTTCAGATCTGAGACGTGGCCATTGACTTCGGGACACGAGCGGTACTGTTTCTCCGTTCGGCTTCACAATTTCATGTCGCGCGAATTCGAAGCACACATCTCTCGGATTTCGACAACAATTCACTAACGCAGTACGAGCTGCGGTACAGAATCGCGCAGTTGGTGTTCTACAAGTAAACTGGCTTGAGTTAATCACCGGTTCACCATGGCGAGATCGAGTGGCATTTCGTTCACGGGCAAGCTGCATCTTATTTCCCGCCACGTGACCAGCGTTCCTCCAGTCTCGTGCACTTGCTCAATACCACCAACGTTATCTAAAGGCAACATTAGTTGTCGACTCCTAGAGCTCTTTTGCGCCATGGACGCCCATACTGATATTCAATTGACGCGGGGCGGTATCAGCCAAAACACACTGGCCGAAGGTTTTACCATGGATCACGAACATGAGCCTGGTAACACTGCGCTGAATGAGAATTCGGTTCCAGATAGCCTCAATATGCCTCCTTCCAATGTGAGTCATGTGTGACTTCGAGAGTAGCCTCTTGCTCGAGTGCTGATATGCATATATCCAGGTACATTTGAGTCTTGTAACAGACGCAGGTGACATCGAGCCCCGCGAGGAACAAAGCCCGGTTCTTCCGTCCAAGGTACAACCACATGCTCAGGGTTTCACGTGTCGCCTCCAACTATCTTCATTGCTTACGCGCATATATGCAGTCCGATCAGGAGCCCTCGGACACCCAGACGGAAAGAAGCAGGATAGATCACGAACACGGCTGTACGCAGTCTCAAAGTAATTCCGATCGGGTCATCTGTCCTGCAATTTCCAAGGAAGCTGTAAGGCAAACGTTTTAATTTACGTCCTTGAGCACTTATTGGGCCTGCGTAGCCCCCATTGGAGGGTGCGGGCGGATCTACATCGTTGATAAACGTTAATCGCTCGGAGGCTCATACAATTGTTCATCCTCAAGAGCCACCGTTATTACGTGCAAGCACGGTCTCTTTGGCAGCAGCCCCGGGTGACGAAAGAGAAGCTGATGCGGACGATCGCTTAAACTGCATTCAGGTGCTACATACAGAACTGGATCACGCTCGTCTGACAGACGAAGAGGAAACTCGAGAGGACTTCGACTATCCCTGCGAAGACTTGCCTTCTTCCCTGCCTCCCAGCTCCAGTCCTCCACAGCTATTTTCTTCCTCGCCTTATGCATCGTCTCAGTCCTCAGACAGTGGTGCTGAACCCTTGAAAAAGGTCCGAGTAATGTCTCTCCTAGGTGCACTACTGCTGAACCGTACACATCTCGCAGGTGTCAGCTGCTGAAGTGGAGGGTCACGCGAGCCTCCATGACCATCCCCACGGCGACCATGTGGTATTGGTTACTCAGAACGAATCTCGTTTAGAATCCAAGAAGCTCCATAGCGACGACATTGCCGACGTTGCAGCATCACCAGGGACTGATCAAGACTGTTCGCAAACGAGTCCTACCTCGCGTATCGAGGGTGGTCTCGAGCCTTCTAGAAAGCGGACCGCCTACCAGAGTGACGTATGGTCGAGTAAGAATCTGTCACCTCTTCTCCCGCTGACGTTCTGCGTGTAGCCAGATGAGTCATGTGGATCACGGCCAATCAAACGTCCGGTCAGTATTATTTTCACTGTGTCGACGCAAGTATTCCACGATTATCTAGAAACTGGATTCCCCCCTTTATTTTCCCCCTGCCCCGAAGCGCGCAACCCTAGCTTCTCAGCACCGCCAATTCAAAAAGTTAGCTTCTCCGTTTCGTCCACCGTCGAAGCTTCCCATCGTCACGGCGGACAGATTAGCCCAGACCATGAACAACAAGGAGGCTGAACCGACCATCAGCGCGACGCTACAAACGAGCCACGATAAGATCGACTTAAAGGGACCTACCATACCTCTCTCCCCTGTACAGCACAAGGCTTCGAATACACCGAGATCCGTCACCCAGTTCAAATCACCGCTCGTCAATAGGGTTCTTCCAGCGGACTCACGCACGATACGCCTCACACCAGCACTCCAGACACTCGAACGCAAGCTACAGCTGCTCAAGCGTGCCATTAAAGTCAAGGAGGAAAACGAAGAAGAGGTTCTAATCAGGCTTGCGGGAAAATGGATAGAAGCAGGCAGAGAAGTTGCCTATGACGTCTGGGACGCTACCAAAGACGCTCGTGACCTCGAGGGAAAGGCGATATTCAACCGCAGGCCGTGCGGCTGGGAGAGCACCGACAACGGCAACACGCCTTGGGGTTGGGACACCAAACCCAGAGACGCAGGTGAAGAATCTCGTGACCTCGATCCGTCAGTGGCTCCTTATGCTGCGGGACAACTGGCTCCTGAAGAGGACGACGACGTTGGTTGCCACACTTTGGGTACGATGCTCCGTCAGCTCGGGATCGCTCCAGAGATATTTGGCTGGGACGATGACAAGGAAATTTTTGTTGATTAAGTCTCGCTGTCCACGAATGTTCCTTGTGACTCTCAATTAATGATCGTTGACGCTCTTCTACCGCTGAAACAGGAACGTTCCAGCGTTTTGAGGGTGATCCCCTGAAGCTTGGGTCCGTAGAGTTACGGCTCTCAGTGTGCATAAACAAGGAGAGTGGAAGAACATCTGCTTTGATATTTTTGTTGTGAAAACAGAGAGATATGCCCAATGACTGCAAGAGCGCTGATCTCCGTCCCCATCACGGAGTTCTGCTTACGACAATCCCAGTATATAATTGGCGAAGAATCGATAAGTGCTAGAATTAAGGTTCGAAGTAGAATGCGCATGGCGCCGCCTTCAGAGTCGTGCACCTGAATGCGAACCTAGGCGGTTGAGAGAAAGCAGATACGTCTTGGCTGACCAACAATAAGGGCGCTCGAGGGATTATCGGGCGAGATTAGCTGGCGCTCGTTGAATAGGATGGCATTCTTCACGTATAAATGGCTACACTCAAGCTGTTGTTGAAACAATACACCGAGCAGTTGAATGCAAGATGTCTTCAAGATCTATACCTATACCTGAGGGGGATTGATTAAATCTAATGGTCTACGATGTGTAGTCATATCTGAAAACAGTCATCAGCATCAAAAACTTTTACAGCAGCATACTGGACACTCGCTTCTTGTAGAAAGTCTCCGAATCCGTTGGAACGTCCTGAAACTATTGGTCAGTGGATGTAACAAGATGAAAAAATCACCACGGACATCTCGTCGAGCTCCTCGGGGCTTATGGCCCTGCTTCTCAAGCTCACGACGATGGTCACGATCCTCTCTGAGCCACTGCAAAGCAATGTGATACAGAGTCAGGTTGTTGGTGGTTCCAGACGAATTAAATGGCCAGGGAGCAGGTTCCGTCAGGAAGGAACCAAGGCGCATGTGTGCAACATGGGTCGGAAACAGGTTAAGTCCATCGTATATGTGAGTAGCATCTTTACGAGGGTAAGCGGGTGATTCGAGGGAGACAATTAACACACACAAAGGATGGTCGCTCCACGCGCAATACTGTCGTCCCGAAGGAACGTGAGCAACTCATCGCGAACCAAGACATCTAAATCAACCGTAACCTGGCGATGGCGTGTGATGAGCTCCGGGAACCCCAGATGGGAATGAACTGACTTCATCCAATAGTAGAACGTCCCAGGGAGCCATGAGTCCCATGCAAAGTTGAACACGTCGCCGTTCTCCGTCCGAAATCGCATGCATATGCCAATCTAGGTCTATATCCAGGATATCAAGCAGTTTGTTCCTGCGTTCTTTGTGTCTATAACCTCCCACGGAATCTAAGAAGGTGGATACCACGATATCGCCCCGAACCACTGGATTCATCGCCCTGACCAATGAAGGTGTAGAGGTCAGTATGTAACAAGACGGATGAGAAGGAACCAACCATTCTGTGCCAAGGAAAGCGACCCCGGGGGGTGAATCCCGGAATACGTCCCAATCCTTGATGCGGACATCTGCACCTTTGATGAGGCGTTTCCCTGCGAGTATCTGCAGCAAGGTGGATTTTCCCGCTATGGAGACGTGAGTCCCTTAATGTTTACGAACTCTCGGAAAAAGTGCGACGAAGCACTCACCTCCGTTTGCGCCGACTATGATCGTTCTGGATCCTGGTGGAAGCTGGAGGGAAATGTTGGAAAGAGAGGGTATATTATTTGCACCATGATAGTAGGTCAGGCCATGTGCCGCGATAGCGTACTTGATCGTGGCGTTCGACATGACTTGCGGACTGCCTGATAACTGTCGCTAGAGCGTTCACACGAATTGTCAGTGCCTCACTCGAACTCGATCGAAGGGCACGCCCGAAAGGTCGAGGTGTCCCTATAAGAGATAATTGGCTGACTCTATATACCCGTGTACACAGGCACTGAATCTTTTAGCTGTAACTACTCAAGGAGGTGGGAATGAGCTTGAAACGGGGATATGGTGAGAACTCCCATGGTCCAGAGGTTTATTCGGGCCGACGTTGGCGGAAAAACTCCTATATTCGCCCTCCTGATCTTCAAACTATGTATGTCGTCTAAATTCTTGAATGCGGCAAGGTCGGGTGGCCGATATAGCAGACAATGACACCCAAGTGGGCGAGTGAAAAAGAAAAAAAAAGTCGCACTATTTCCAGGAGCAATGGATCAAAGGCCTCGGGACTCGCCTCAGATTCTCGACGGGACGATGAGTGAGAGGTACATATGATTGACGTGGCCACGATCCTTAACAAAAGGGTTGACGATGTCCTCGAATCGGGTGGGTGTTGGGACGAGACCACAAGTTGAACACGCGTCTGTCTTGCGCGTCCTGAGTCCAGATTCGTTGGACAATGGCGAGGGGAGGACCAGAGGCACCCGTCGTTATGACGGGCGTTGCCTGTGTGAGCGTGTCGTCTATTGGTGACGAGGAAGCAGAAGTTGATGTACGCGGTGGGGACGACATCATGCCCACGTTGACGATGCTCATGTTGATGGTCG
>JBBPSE010000534.1:0-15384 GCA_038093455.1 Lanmaoa carminipes
GGCTTCGCTGAGGTCCTGGACTACATTGCCATCACGAACTATGATGTTTGGGGCTCATGGTCATCGGCTGTCGGGCCTAACGCTCCTTTGAATGATACATGTGCTTCTCCCGCTGACCAGGATGGTTCTGGGATTTCCGCTGTCCAAGCGTGGACTGCCGCTGGAATACCGGTCAACCAAATCGTACTCGGCGTCGCTTCTTACGGTCACTCGTTCAGCGTCCCGCCTCCCGATGCGTTCGTTACTGACTCCGAGACTGAACTCGTTGCGTACCCGAAGTTCAATACTTCGAATCAGCCGCTCGGAGATGCATGGGATGATTCTTGCAGTGTTGATGCTTGTGGAGTTCACGAAGGTCCCGGTACATTCCGCTTGTGGGGTCTCATTGATGGCGGATTCCTGACCACGGAAGGGAACCCGGCACCAGGGATCTATTACCGTTATGACAATTGCAGTCAAACTGTTGAGTGACCTCGATATTAATATTTCGATGTTATCGTGCTTTCGATCTAACGATCTTATTTCAGCCGTATGTTTACAACGCAACGTCCGAGGTTATGGTTTCATTCGATAATGCTCAGTCATTTGCTGCCAAGGGCAACTACATCAAGGAGACTGGTCTTAGAGGGTTTGCTATGTGGGAGGCTGGAGGCGACTATCACGACATTCTCCTTGACTCTATCATGTAGATTGTATTCCGTCCATTCTACTCGCGCCGCAACTTGCCCTCGAGTTCGTTGAATACTCCATAGTACTCATGGGTGAAATCAACAGTTCAGGTTACACCGACCGATGAAAGCATCAAATAACAGTGATTCAAGAAATAGGAAAAATTATGCATACGGTCGTGTCCAACCCTAGCATGGCTTCCACCTGCCAGTGGTCCTTGGAGGGCTGCTCAATGCTTCAGGTCAAGACGATGGAGTGGAGGTTTAGCGAAAGCTGCCGACGCTGGTGCGTTATGTAGTGCCCTTCCATTCCATGCAGTTGACGGCTGACTTTGGCGGCGTGAAGCATTATACCTTTCAACCCGTCAAGTCAAACAACATTCCTCCCACCTATCCAATGGCTGCCAGTGGCTTACCAGGCCAAGTTGCCAGCTGAGCCAAGGTAGCAATTATGATATCTTGCCTCCGACATTGCAATGTAGTACTCAGTCACAGGCCCGGATCTGAGAAACGGAAAATGGTCTCGGACCAGTTTATGAGAAAAACTTTTTCTAGGACCCTTTTTTCCCTTTTTTTATCGACTTTTGAGAGCTCTAATTGGAAGACAGACCACGGGGGGGCATCGGGTGGCAACGTCTACAACCGCTCGGGGTGACTGGGTCAAATTCAAGTACTAGTAGAAGATGGTTGAAGCTGCCGTCACCCGGAATCTGCTCGAGGCGTTAGTCCACTTGCGGCAACATGCTAGCGTCGGCGCCTTTCGCCAAACCCCGAGCCACTCCATCCTCTTGACCTACTAACCTGACCTGAACTCACGAAGAATTGAGCAGCCCCATTGAATAATTTGCATTGCAGCAAGGTATGGCGGGGTCCTGCAACACAGTTTTAGTGCGGGGGTGACTCTTAACCTCCTTTAACTTGTGCTAGCCGTCCCCTAAGATGGTAGCTCTCAAGTGACTCATTATGCGGCCAGTGCCAAGTGGAGTCGTCAAACGGTGGCATACCCCACTCCCGAAACCCCGATGAAATGAATCAAACGACGAACTTCAATGCAGCTACGGCATGTGGCTTCCAAGGTGCGAATAATGAGCCGAAGCCACTGCGAAATGACAGCTGAGACGTATAAGTAGAGGATCCCGCTAGTGGCAGGAGGTGTACACTGCACTCAGCTTAGCTCTTGGAATTCGAGTGATCAGCGATGCATTTTGCAGTACTTTTGCTATCTGTCCTCCAGTGGGTGACATCCCTTCTTGCGACCGCCGTTACAAACGAGCCTGTCGCCGCTGCCTGGTACGCTGGCTGGCATGCCACAGAAGGGTTCCCGCTCTCAGCCATCAGTTGGGGCAAGTACAACACAATGATCTATTCTTTTGCGTAAGCTTGCTTGACGTTATCAGTCCTGACTCTGAGGAAGCACTTGTTAATTATTCCTGGACAGCATCACGACCTCGAGCGTCAAAAGTCTTTCCTTGAACGGATCAAATCCATCGCTCCTCCCCAAATTTGTTAGGAAAGCACATCAGCACGTGAGTTTATATGCTTAGTGCTGAAATATTACTTACTTGTACCACTAAGGGTGTTGCTGCACACGTTGCAATCGGAGGCTGGGGTGGCAGCCTCTGGTTTTCATCCAATGTAGCAACCCCGGAAAACCGTACTGCATTTGTGCAGACTGTTGCAGATTTTGCACAACAATATGACCTAGATGGCATCAACTTTGAGTATGTCTCTAATAGTGATTTCTCTCAGTCGACGAGCACTGAGTACGCACCTGCCAGTTGGGAATATCCGAACCATCAAGGCATAGGTTGCAACATAATTAGTGCTAATGATACACAGAACTTCCTTTCCTTCCTCCAAGAGCTCCGTGTGAATCCTGTCGGGGCCAAGTTAACGCTGTCTGCCGCGACTTCGATTAGCCCGTTCAGTGACGCGTCCGGTCATCCTTCCACGAACGTATCCGGCTTCGCTGAGGTCCTGGACTACATTGCCATCATGAACTATGATCTTTGGGGTTCGTGGTCATCGGCTGTCGGGCCTAACGCTCCAATAAATGACACATGTGCTCCTTCTGCTGACCAGGCTGGTTCTGCGGTTTCCGCTGTCAAAGCATGGATTGCGGCCGGGGTACCAGTCGACAAGATCGTACTCGCTGTGGCTTCTTATGGTCACTCGTTCAGCGTCTCGCCTTCCGATGCGTTCGTCAGTGGCTCCAAGACGGAACTTGTTGCATACCCGAAGTTCAACGCTTCGAATAAGCCACTTGGAGATGCATGGGATGACACTGGTAGCGTTGATGCTTGTGGAGTTTACGAAGGTCCCGGTGGTACCTTCCGCTTGTGGGGTCTCATTGATAGCGGGTTCCTAACCAAGAAAGGGAACCCAGCACGAGGTATCTATTACCGTTATGACGCTTGTAGTCAAACTGTTGAGTGACCTCGATATTTCGATGTTATCATGCTTTCGATCTAACAATCTTATTTTAGCCGTATGTTTACAACGCAGCGTCCGAGGTTATGGTTTCATTCGACAATGCTCAGTCATTTGCTGCCAAGGGCAACTACATCAAGGCGACTGGTCTTAGAGGGTTTGCAATGTGGGAAGCTGGAGGCGACTATCACAACATTCTCCTTAACTCTATCAGGCGCGCGGCTGGATTTGATTAAGAACGACTTGTATTCTGATCCCGAAGTTCATGTCTGGTTTGAGGAGAAGGCTAGGATTTGATAATGTCAATTAGGTCACTGTACACAAGTTCCGGCTTTGTAAATTGTACTCCTTCCGCTCTACTCGCGCTGTTGGCCTCGAGTTCGTTGAATGCTCCGTAGTGCTCATGAGCGAAATCAACGAGGTTCAGGTTACGCTAGCTGCCAATGAAACGACCGAAATAACAGGGTGGCCCGGATGGCCACGCTTTCCCCAGTCCGATGACCCCTCTGTTGGAGTCGACCAGCGAACCTACGATAATCTTGTTCGGTATACGAAGTATGCATCCGGTACTTACCAAGTGCTGTGTCCTCGTCCGATGGGGAACACCCTCATAGCTCAGGTTCGTGCGCACGCGATGACTTGGCGGCTTGGACCACTACCGACTTCAAACTAAACTTGAAGGGAGTAATTGGACTGACACCTCACTTATCAGTTCCAGGACGTCGTCACTTCAACGAAAGGGTTTATCGCCAGAGATGACGAACGGAAAGAACTTGTTGTCGCGCTCAGGGGGACGACAGACATCACCAGCATCCTTCTTGGTACGTACCATCTCGATATTTGCTTGCATCTCAATGACCATTTACTCGGGCTTCGCAATGTAGATGCCTGTATCATGCTCGTATCTCTGCAGGGTCCCGGACTTCCTCCGCCGGATCCATCTGCAGTCTCACGCTCTGCTGAACCACGCGTTCATGTCGGCTTCCTCCTCGCGTACAATAGCATCGCGCAAACGGTTCTAGATGAACTCAAACCCCAATTACAAGCGTATCCGTCATACAATATCGTCGTGTGTGGTAAAGTCAACCCCCATCACTCTCGTCATGATACCTGGATATTAATTGACACTAGGCCATTCACTGGGGGTAAACCGATTTGTGGCTCCTATGAATTTGAGCAGCACATTTGAATATTTGACGTAACAGGGATCTATCGCGAGCATAGCTTCGGTTGCTTTTAGCCATATGTTTCCTGGGAGGTGTGTCACCCTATACACATTTGGTGAGATTTCTTCGCAACGTGATCGCTTGGACGATCACCCAAACTGAATTGTCAGGTCAACCTCGCACGGGAGATCGTCCCTTCGCAAAATTGGTAGAGCGTACCATCGGTATCCACAACATTTATCGATGTAAGTCCTGCACTCGGATATCACTTTGCTCCGCGTTGACGGATATGGACAGGCGTACACTCGGTCGGTGAGTTCCACGCTTTAGCTTACTCGGTAGCGATCTAGTCTGTTGATGGTGGCACTTGTTACTAGACGGGGTCCCGACGATGATTCCGACTGAACTCGGTTATCGACACTTGTATGTTATGCTCTTCCAGGTCTTGTCCATATCTGATCTCATTAACCTCCCTGTAGTGGTGCAGAATATTGGCAATTTACTGATCTGGGTATAGGAAATTCGCTTTGTTTTATTCCCTCCCATCCATTGCACTTATCGGTGTCGTAGCGTTTTATATTCTTCTCGTAATCTCATCTGCTATCTACAAGAGACTAAGCCATTGATGTCAGGACCGCCGAAGAACGTGAAGTGCTTCGAGGGAGGCGAGGATCCAAATGGTAGTTCTAACATTCGTAAGTTCATAGGGTTCATCCCTCTAGCTTCCTTTAGTAAGGAATCTTATAGCATCCACTGGGGTGAATCCCGCACATTGGGTCTACTTTCGACAACGTGAGTTTCCCAAGTTCACTATCGCCTCGGATGGCATCCACCAGGTTGAAGCCATGCTTACGGTGACTTTGGGTATGTAGCCATCGCCTCGGATCCAACCGTGTGTTTTTAACAAAGCTGCTGGGAGAAAATAAAGAATACCCTCGACTGACCCATGGAGCGTGTCGGACCATGCACCAAGTGTCTTTTCTGTGTGGGGTTTGATCAAGAAACTGGGTTGGGTCAGCATCGCCGAGAAAAGATCGGGTCCCACATGCGTTGTCGTATATTTAGCTATATCACGTTCTCCTCAGTGGATTTTGTAGCATCTCATCTCCGGATAGGTCCTTACCCAAGGAGATCGGCTTTAGTAATGTGCTCTTGTTTCATACCTGGATTGTGGACATGACCGTGGAGCGTAATTCGGGTTCCAGTTTTTCGGGAGGCAGCAGGAATACGTCGTGACGTCTGGCACTCATTTGCAGGTTGGCTTCACTGTGAATCATGACGCACGGAACTAATTCAGTGGAGTAAAAGGCTCGCTGAGAGGTAAACAACGTTCCGCCAGTGCTCACCTTGACATTAAGCACGATCGACCCAACTCATATGCACATCCATTGCACACAAGGCACGCAATACTATCTGACTCTGAATCTCATCGGTCATCGATTGTGGCTTGGGTATATGGATCCTGCAAGAAAGATGAACATTACCGACCTCGTGCATGCACAACGTCCACACTCGCCATAGAACAGCGCTACAACATGACCTGAGGAAAATGTTTTCGTCAGGCACAGCGCCCACACGTCCCATCCGACAACCCATGATCGAACATCAACCCACCATCAATGAAATTCCAAGCTTTGTGTGATCATGTTCATGATGAGATGTATGACAAACATCGAGGTCCTCGGAGAATTGAAGCTTGGTATATATTTATGTTGGAGATACGCTCAGACTTGAGGGCACGTTTGACACCAATTATAGTAGTTCTTGGTGTCCTAACTTTGGAACATTCTGAGAAGATCGATGGCATTATCGTGAAACGGACCGAAGAAGACGAGAAAGCCTTTCGGCTCATGCACAATGCCTTGTGCCGGGCGAATTAGTGCGATGGTTTCTCAGGGTGAAGGGCTGTACCCTCAAAAGTGCAACTTCAAACACTGATGAAGCGAATGATTCGAGCCAAATTCGAGCTGTCACCGTTTTACATCGATCGCGGTGATTGGGCGGAAACATAAGGCAAATACATATACTGTATCTGGATCATGGCTATCAGCAGGTGTGACAATGTATCAATGTGTAGATCGGATAGAAACAAGAAGGGAGCGTTAGCACAGTTGAAACACTGCGCCCATAAATTACATGTCTATAGTGGAACATAATCAGCACATCTTTAATTCGTCACTCACTACAGTAAATGCGGATGTTGACACCATCAATCTACTCATCTAAAAAGTTGGGTAGATGGAAGAGCATCAATAGAACAATCTTGCGGAAAAATGAGTTGTAGCATCCAAAGGATCATAAGTTTATGGGGTGGTATTTCCGGGAGGTGTATATACAAACCTCTGGAAAACAGGGGGATACTTAGTTTGGTGACCAGACCATCTATAAGGCAGACTGTCGACTTACAGACGGTCAGGTCACCAGACTTCATAGGGGGTAGTCCTAAGCGGATTTCATCGTGAATGTACCATCCAAGTGCAGTCAAGCTTTTCACCAGATTACGACACTCAACCATAAGGGAGAACCCTGCACGGTTTCGGGGAAATTGAGATGCTCTTGAGATTGACCAGGATGTTGATTGAGAAGTTGGCGTTGTCAATGTCATCAATCCCAAAAAGATCGTCTCACCTGCATGAGAACCCGCTTGTGAGTCGGAGTAAGCAAAAGGACGAGGGTTCATACACATGACACAATGCTCGATGTTGTGGACACTCCACACGAGGATAGGGGATCAGATTTCTGTGGAGTGATGAGGGTGGATGAAGCCAACATAACGTCATGATCAACTTGACCAAGGTTGTTGCACTGAATGCCCAAAGCCTTGGCAACGTTGTCTGGTAAATGATAAGGGAGATTGATCGTGTCGTCAGGTCAGTTGCGATGTAATTTTCTTCTCTGCCATTGCATGGGGGTTTGGAGGGAGTAAGTTGAGTACTTGGGCGTCGGCCATAAGCGATGGAGAGCTAGCTCTGTGTAGGTAAAGGATACTAGTAGCTCGGGCACGCGCTGCCCTGGCGGATGTCCGCCCATTGCATGTAACCGTGTTTGGATGTGTTATTCACTGTGATATGGTTAGGGTTAGGTTTTCTTCCGTATTTTTGGGCCGGCCAAACAACGACAAATACTCACCATGGGTTTGCCACTAATTAATTGACATTCTTTATTCAAGGCACTTCGAAACGTCAAGCTTGTCAGAGGGGAATACGTTTGACCAATCAGCCTTTGGCGGGTACAGCAGTAATAATAATCTGTCAACAGTTCCATGAACGTTTTGTGATTTCGAGCCCGATTACAGCAAAGGCGTAAAATCCCATCCTGTTGATATTGTTTTGGTGACAATGCCGTGATTCATTGCCAATGCATTGGGGTTTTCGGCAAATTGTTGCCGAATCACGGGGTTTACGCTGCGGCATCAGAGCTGGGCATGCGCAGAGGACACCCAATAATAACAATTGGAAGAGAGCCGGATAGTGAGCTATTCGTGGTGGTGAGATATAGCAGGCAAACCAAAGAGGTCAATTAAAGGTTACTCGGAAGAGTGTTTACTTGAAATGGACCCCAGTTGCCGTGAAACAGTAGGGCTCGCCCCTTGGCAGTGGGGCTCAGGCTATCACAGTCATCTTCGGCCCCCCACAACTTGTCCTGTTTCTCCCTAGGTTGCTGTACATTATCCAAATTTTTCGCTAACCCCGTTCAAACGACTCTGACGGTGCTTGCCATGCCTGAATCTGACCCACAGACACTGCACAAGGTCCTCAGACGGTTAGCAGGGTGGGCAGTATGGTCTTTCTTCACGGAGGTGCGCGTTGTAGGAGGAGAGAATGTTCCTGTGGAGGGACCGATCATCATGTAAGTTTCTCAACTCAAAGAACAAACTCCACCGAGACCCTTCGCGGTGCTCAACGGACACCTCCACTGGAGAGTTCCTCATGAGCCCAGGGTTCCGTTCAACTTAATGTTAACGCGTCTCCTTTTTACAGTACCGCAACCCATCATAACATGATTCTCGACCCTTCCGTTCTGTGTCAGTCCGTTTTACGTGCTATTGTTGATCACACGACGAACCGATGAATGCCCACAGCGACTTCATTTCCTCACCGGCGAATCTTGAACTATTGGTCGAAAGGTGCGGATGTGACCTCAGCTTGATCGGACGATCGAATGACACCTACCTTCAAATCTGGCAGCATCATTGTTCAACAACAAATTTCTCGCTTGGCTTCTCTATTCTTCTGGAAACATCCCTGTGGACCGTAAGTCCAAGGACCGTCAAGTGCTGTTCCGCGGAACGTTCGAGGCGCTCGCTCGAGGTGGTGCTGTCGCTCTTTTCCCCGAGGGGACTTCCTACACGGAACCTCGAATTATGCAGGTCAAAGACGGTGCAGCTTGGGCGGCGCTAGAATACACAAAATGGGCCGCAGACCACGGAATCACGGGCCCCGAAGTTAAGATCGTGCCTGCGGCAATTGTCTATACAAACAAGTCCAAGTATCGTAGCGACGTAAGTGTGTCGAGCTCTACGGTCTGGGCCCGGAAGTTGTAAGCTCAGTTGCTAATAGTCTCCAATCATTATAGGTGATCATGGAGTGAGAAGATAATGTGACTATAGAACGCCTCTTCTAACAAAGGTTTTGCAGATTTGGTCCGCCGATCTCTATGGAACAGTACAAAGAACAATTCGTTTCTGATGCCGAAGGTGCGGCTCGCGCCGCCGTCAAGCGCCTTACACGTGCAATCGAACAGCAGCTCGTAGAAACAACCATTAATTCCCCAGACTGGTAAGCCACTCTCTACATTGCGCGTAACCCGGAAGTCGACGGCGTTGTACGTAGGGACACACTTTATGTTGCTCGAATGGCCCGAGATCTACTTTGGGAAGACGAACGCTCAATCGATTTGAAAGAATTTGTGACTATATCTCAGACGTAAGTTACCCCGATCTCCGCCTCTCAATTCACACAATCTACTCACGTTCATGGCCAGTCTCGTCGACCTTTTCTCGACCAAGGATGCAACGCTGAACTTCTGTTCCGTACGCCGCCACCTTCTGGAATACTATTCACTCCTTCAGTCAACACACCTTACGAACTCTGTTTTGTCCTCTCTTCCTCTCCCGGAAACCTTGTCTCCAACTCGCCCGACGCCGCTACCTTCGCGACTTCTGACGCTCTCCATTCTCGTTCGCGATACCTTGGCAGCTCTCATTCGCCTCCCCTTCTTTCTCTTGCCGCTTATCCTCCATTTACCCGTGTACGTTATGGGCCGACTTGCAGCAAGCCTTTCTGAACACGAAGAGGAGTCTCAGGCACAGAACAAGGTTGTTATTGGTCTGTTGTTACTAATGCTGATCTATCCTGCAGCATTCTGGGTGCTGTGGGCTATACTGAGCTTTACAAGCTATGGTGCACTAGTGGCGGGACTAACTGTGTGGGCATTCGCGTATTATCACACGAGGCTGGTTAATGGTGGGTCAATCATTTGACTCATCAGTGTGGTATATGACGTTGATCGTGTTTTTGATATGGGTGGCGACAGACAATTATCTCCAGTGGGTTTCTTTTCATACATTCATGACGTTCCTCTTCTTCATCCAGGGTTGCATCAGCCACTGACGCGCACGAACCCTATCTACTAGCTTCAAACGCGTCATCGCAGCGTGGCGTGCCCTCGTAGGCGTGTGGGCCCCTAAGCATTGGGACCTCTCCCTCGCCGCACTCTCCCAATACACCACGCCTCCAACTCCGCCGGAGAGCCCTTGGGTGGAGCGGTGCAAACACTCTTCCACCCCAGACCTCCCTGCACAGGCAACCGAACCACCTGTGGTGCCCAAGCGGAAACGGCCTGCGTCCCGCCGGATCATGCGCCATGTGTTGCGCGCGCGCGGCGAGGCTGTGCGCGCCCTCGCCAGCTTCTTCGCTGCACTGGAAGATGCAGGTGAAAACAAGCAAGTTGTGGCGTCCGCGCATCTGGCGAGGCGGTTTGGGTGGGTCGATGAGGTCAATGTGAATATGGAAGAACAAGGTCAGGGTCCTGCTGTGGAGATGCAGGTGCAGGGTTATAGGCATGCCCGTGAGGTCATTTCGTTCCTAAGATTAAGAGGAGCCAAGATTGCGACCTTAGAGAGGGAGATCGAGGGTGGATGGGCTGGTGCGTTGGTTAGCGAGGAAGATGGGACGGGTGGTGAGAGCGAAGCGGGGGAAGGTGAGGGTGAGGGTGAGGAAGACGACATCGTTTGGGTTCCAAGCGAGACGCATTCCAAGACATTGGACTAGGGTCCACACATGTCACCGCCTTGCCGGACACAGGCGCAGTCAAAGTTCAGGGTGGCGTACTTTGTTGATATATGGCGAACACGAGTATATTATTGATTTCGTTTCGAGGTATATTGCAATCTAAAGTCGTTGCATGTGTTTTTGCGTTGCGATTTGCGATTGCGGTTATGACCCCTCATTTTTTTTTCTCTTGCCAACAGGTTGGCACGAACAACGGACACATCACGGAGACTTCTGGGTACCAGACTGTCGGTTAGGTTTGACGAACATGTTACCTTCACGAGGACCCTAAGATGACAGTGGGGCAGCCAACTCAGGAATCAACTATAATAACGATAACGAGACCCCAACCATGGAAGACGGTCGAATTGGAAAAAGGACACAACCGTGTCCATGCGGAAGATAATCACCGTCAATCATGCACAAAGCCCATGGCCAGAGTCCTCCAGATCGCTCCAATCCAAGCCTGATTTGGGTTCGCGCAGACCAAACAGACCCACGATGATGATGCTATATCAAACGCTTCTCGACGTGCCACAATCCGTAAGAAGGTGATCGCGCCGCGCCCAGGAGCAAAAAATGGACAAGGGGTGAGAGAGCGACGGTGACAGACGCTCACGGTCATAAGTTGGACATACTGTACATGTCTTCCATGCTGCACCCAAGCATCCGATTAATCAAATTCGGGGATTGGACCATTAGTCAGGATCTTCTGGGAATGGAGGCGACGAAAACGCTCAGTTGGGGAATGTTGATTGAATGAAGAGGGGGGGTGCCTGTTCATAGGGAGTGTCAAAAGAACAATGTAACTGGGAACTTCCTGTATCCATGCCATTTCAGGGTAGGCTGGGTTGCACTGCGGATTCAAATCGATAGCGCCCATCACTGAAGAGGAAAACGAGAGGATGCTGTGGATGGAAGGATTGGAGAGTGTTACGAGGGTAGCCACCGACTTCATCGTGATCATGCACTGGCGAGTGATAGGGACGATCAATGGGGGGTGAATGTGGACAAAGGATGAAGGATCAAACATCTGAGCATATCGAGGAACAGGCAGGCTCCCATGCGGTGCATGTATCCCAGTTTATTAGTCACGTATAGCGAACGTCGGGCGATATGAAAACGTTCGTCAGAAACACGCAGAGATAGCTTTGCCATCAGATAAGTATCTTTTGATGAAAAGCCACCGGTCGTACTTCAGCCGAATAAAGAACGGTTTAGCGTTTGTTGGTTACCAAGTGGAGGTAGTTCTCCTGAAGTAGTGGAGGGGAGATTCGACGACATTGGCTGCGGAGCTAACTTACTCGTAATGTCTCATTTGATGGAGATGTTGATATGACGAGTTGTCGCGAGTGTACAAAATGATAAATACGCACTGTTTGGGTATGGCGTCAATTTCCGGAGCATTAGGCACAAGACAGGAGGGTGAAGTGATGGAGATGCGATTCGAGCGCAGAGCTGCGCTCTTCAGGAAGTTATGAAAAAAAGTAAAAGTACCCCATTGCCATATGTATGATCCGCTGACATCAAGGGTCGAGTACAAGGTTGACGCGCCTCTGAAACTGAGCTCGTCTGGCTATTCAATCAAATCCAAAGAAATTACATGCATATTAATCCCTGACGACCAAAAATGGCAATCGTAGTACGCTTGCACGTGCGAGCTGTGGTTGCATAACGAGTCAGCCAAGGCCCAATACAGCTTTTCATTGTCGCTCAACGCACTTCTACCATGCATAGCATTTACGCTCGCGTCAATGGAATATCCAGCCTATGGTCGACCTGCATGATGGTCTTGCTCGCAGCCATCGCCCTGTCGTCATTCGTGTTCACGGCCAATCCAACAGGAAACGTTGACGTGGCATCTCTGAAAGTGTTAGTACGCCAACTCTTGAACCTGATACACGGATTGTGTTCTCTCATGAGACGTCATTCCGAGTCCTCCAGAGGAGTAGCATCTCATCATGTTCCCTCGTTACCCAGATACAATGCAAAAGCGAAGCGTTATCCTTTCAAACAGGAGGAAATTGGATTTGTAAAGTTCAACATAGCAGCTGGTGAGTGATTTGCTTCCATTGTTACAACCAGTGACGCACGTGTTCATCGTTGTTCTTTCATTTCGTCCGGCTTCACAAACTATCTGCTCCACTTGATCCCCAATTACCGCGCTCAATACTGCTTTTGTCGCATCTGTAATTGCATGGATGACACACAATCAGACCTCCGGCCCCTTTTCAACTGGAACACAAAGCAACTATTTGTGTACCTTGAGGCCGAATACACGAATGCTCAAGGAGTGAGTAATCATCGATTACGGTTGGATACCCATGCCTTCGCTTGTTCCGGCTTAGCCCAAATTTATGCTGTTGTGCCTGTGTCTCGATGCTCATCACATGTCTTCTTTCTAGGTGAATAATTCAGTGGTCCTCTGGGATCGCATCGTGCGCCGAAAAGAAGACGCAAATATTGTCCAGTCCTCCAGGAACAAGTACAAGTTCCGGGAACTGTCTCAGTCATTCAAGTAAGTTCCCACCGTGGTATTCCTTACTCCGTAGATCTACGAAAAGGGGGAGGTTACCGCGTGTTGTTCCGTGGTTGATCATACTCTTATCGCAAAAATATGACAACTTCCTGACTGATAACGTTGGTCTCTAGGAACGTGTCTCCTGCCAAATTCTCTCTCAAGTACAACGTCATGCCCTATGTTGGCCTGCTGACCTACGGCGAGGCAGCACGGACGACGGGGTTTGAGATGCCTGAAGCCCTGGATGCAGTCTCGTAATGTGCAGGAGTTGTCCCGCTGGGGTGACAGATAATGGGACACATACATTGGTATGGCGTCACCGTCGAGCTGGCCCGCGGAGTATTTACAGGAGGGTATTACATAACGTAGTTCTTGCGATGTCTGTGGCGTTCCCAATCAACCCTGCGGGCTTCCGCTCGATGAACGTTTTTGTTTGCTGTCCCAGACTGGAAAATCATGTCAACACGCTCACGAATCGCGGGCTGTTCGTATCAAAAAGCTTGTCACTCAAAAGATGGCGTCACGTGCAAGGACGATGATGTACCGTCTCCAGGGATAGAGAAAATACTGAATTTGGTGTGTAATTTATCAACCAGCCGGTGGAGCGTGGTGGTATTTGGCGCAACGCATGTATGATGGCTGTTGTTTGTAGCTCAGAGCGTGCTCCGCGTTCTCGGCGCACCAAAGTTTGGAGTGGGCGCACTCCGTCAGGCTTGCGGAGGCGAATTACTCGGTGGCTTCGTGGCCAACCAGCCCAAGATCGAACGCTGGCAAGGCTGGAAGGTCTCAGTTCGAGGCTAGGCCGCCCAAAACAAGCTATCGCAACGACGGGATTTTTTCGGTGTCCAAGGCACGCCAAAAAAAAAAAAAAAGAGGGGACTCGTCTAAAGGGACTTCTCTCGTAGTGCAAGAGCGTAGCGGACGCAATTTGCAGTAGTTAGGCGGACCGCAGGCAGACACATGCCCTCTGTAATCGGAAGGCAGACCCTTTTCCAACCCTGTACTCGCGTCTGGAAGTCGTTCCGACTTGGCAAGCGGGGATGCATTCCTGCTCAGAGAAGAACGGCGAGCTGTGATGGTCTTCGTGATGGAGGAAGCTAGTATGCTACGGTATAATAGTACATGTCGGCGTCTTGGATCGTCGCGACTCGGCCTCGTGCGATTACAATGGATACTGCGAACTGCGCAGGCTCTGGGGAGGAGGGGTAATAAGATCGTTATCTCGCGATCCAGAGCCTGTTTCCTGAAGCGCCCAGGTCAGGGTTTGGCGAATTCACGTCACTTGCCATTCTGGACGGTTTGGAAATGGTTAGTGGCGGACACAATTTGTGTTGCCTCCCATGCGCGTAGGTACGCTATCGCCAGCAGGAAATGGTAATCTGAGGCGCAACGATACATTGGGTTCGGCTGGACGACACTGTGGAGGAAATTTTCCCAGGTAGCTGCGAAACAACATACCCCAACGACGAAGTGATTTCATTGATCATACTCTGATATGGAGCACACTGACACTCGCCAAACAGCACCCTCTCAGCGAATGAAAACACGAATCCCAGGTTTTGGTCCGAAATGGAGACAAGATGCGGTGGGTGCTTGTTACGGCAAGAAGTTACGAGAACTTACGAATGGAGTTTGCTGTAAAAGTGCATGATCTTGTCAGGTCTGTCTTCTGACCCATCGAGCCTGCCAAAGGCGTGGGTTCCATACTCAGTTAGTCTCCAACGTTCAGGTAACCGGCCTGCGAACTCCTCCCATTTTTACCAGGTGAGACAAAGTTATAAAGTCCCTCACTTTGATCCCGACTGATATCTCCCCCCCTGCCGTCAATCCTTCTCTTGGCTTCCGTTCACAGGCCTACTCCAATGGATTGCCCCTCTACCTCTCTCCCATACTCTCATCATGATTATCCTTCTTCTCGCTCGCAGCGTCCCCTCTTCGCCACTCAGCTGTCACAATCCCCCGTCCTAGAGTACCCTCCCTCTCCCCCCAGTCGACACGAGGCAAAGTTCGACGTTCAGGTGGGTCGTCTCAATTACCTTCTCTGATTCACATTCGAACACGCGTGCGTGCCACTTAGGTCCGAGTGCAACGTTCCTTCACTTTCGAGGAGCTCCAGTCTGGCTCGTACTTTGCGTCACTGGACGAGTCCGATCTTCAGTTCTACCGGGTATACGGACAGCCAATCCTCATTCCACCACCGGATGAGGTCGATGGTAATTTCATGGTCCACGGCACGTACCCTTCCATACAACTCTGCCTTCCTTGCGCAGGAGTAGAGTGAAACAGGGGGGAAGCAAAGTCATCTTGACCCAATACGCCGAATTCGG
>JBBPSE010000535.1:0-15376 GCA_038093455.1 Lanmaoa carminipes
GTTGATCCCCACCCCCACCCCCAAACAAACGTTACGCTTCCCTATTGTAGATGACGACCGGAGAACGGGGTAACGACCGTTCTGTCCTTCCATCGTCGAGGCCAGTTGAGAAGTCGTCGCTAGAGAGGTCTCGTGGATGCGGAAGACCGTGACTTTGGAAATTTCCCACAGAAGATTTGACTACATGTGGAACGTACCAGGTGGGGGAAAGAGTGGTATCAGCATTATCATTAGGTTCACTTCGGAGTCGGAAGACCGCAATTCCAGTGGGGGTGTAGATATGTGTTGCCCGGATCCCCGGCGTGGAGTTGCGCGCCGAGCGAATGGGCGTGGCCTCATTATCTGTGAATGTCATTTCTAGCATCACCTATCGGCCGAAGAGGGATATGAGTGGTCTAAACCCAATTACTGCCGCGCGGCGAGTGTATGGAGGCGGGGACCGGCCGAGACGAGACGTAAGCTTCGCGAAGAGTGGCAACAAGAACATCGCGTTGCTAAGCGCTAATCCAGTGATCGTGGTCCAAGACCATGGTTATGGATAGCGTCACCGGCGGCGAAGGAAGCATCGAAGAGTAAACGGACACCCCTGGGATAAGAAGCTGGAGACGAGGAAGTGCTGTCCCGCATCGCATTACCTAAGCCTGATTGGGGCTTCCCACGTGATGCCTGTTCAGGGCGTTCGGCATTGCCAATTTAACACGCTGCCACTGCCACTTGCGACTGTCCATAACAAACACTGTGTGGCATGGCAGAACAGGAGAATGTGGAACAAGACGTCTTCACGGAATCGCCACCTATCGTCGACATCGAAGTGTTGGAGGCAGCGAAAGAGAATATCCAGCCACTGGCGTCGGGGCGGCGTGTCACCACCCTGTCCGCCATTCTGACGACCCCACATGCTCAACGTGATGCACAACTCAATTCGGCGCGTAAACGACATCGAATGAATGTCGAGGTCGCGCTGCAAGACGAGGATGACGATCCCCTCGAAGCGTATGTCCGATTTGTCAATTGGACGGTGGAGAACTATCCCCAAGGACAAAGTGCTGAGTCCGGTCTCCTTGAACTACTGGAGGAGGCGACAAGAGTGCTCAAGGACGACCGTGGCGGCTTATGGAGAGGGGAGCTCAAGTACCTCAAGCTCTGGGTATTGTACGCGAGCTTCGTCGAGAAACAGACGATGATCTACAGGTTCTTGCTCGCGAATGACATCGGGACGAACCATGTCCTCTTGTACGAAGAGTACGCGGCAATACTCGAGCGACAAGGACGGTAGGTTGCGTTCTTGGTCATGGGTGGCATTCGTTGGGTAACACCCTCTTCTATTCCAGGAAGAGTGATGCCGACGTGGTGTTTTTGCTCGGGATTGCTCGGCAGGCTCAACCGCTCGATCATCTGCAGAGCAAACATGCAGAGTTTCAGAAGCGCATGATGTCTAGCATCGCGATGCCGCCGCCTCCTGTACCAGAACCATCCACCAGACGTACAGCATTGGGCGTGACGGCGTCGTCATCTTCTGGGCCTATTGGACGCGGACGTGCACCGTCATCGTCACAAAGTGACGTTTTCGGGTCGGGGTCGAGAACAGTCTCGAATTCACGTCTCCAAATCTTTGTCGACCCAACGGGCTCTGAGCCCCAGGAGGAGTCACCCATATCATACCCAGATATCGGGACACGTAAATCGCGAGTCAAGGAGAACGTGCCTGAAGTCCAGAAACCTGCTGGGACAACACTGAAGAACACGGGACGCGCACGCCGAATAGCCTCCGGTTCCAGCACTCTAGGCACCAACACCGGGAGTATCTCCAAGATTGTCCCATACAGGGACCCCGGTCCGGGAGAGTTCGCAGAAGAGGAATTAATGCCGGCTCCTCTCACGACAAAGCTGCCGCCAAAGACGCCTGCCAGGAGCGCCGCCATGGTACCGTTCCAGGACACAGACTGCCCGGACGGTTGGGTTCCCTGTACCCCAAGATTCACACCGTTTCGTGATGAGGTGAGGTTCAGGGTCCTTTGCACAATGTGGAGGTGTTTTCTCACATGGGCATCGCCATTCGATTTGCGATCGCGTGTGAATCGATTAGCCTAGAACTCCTAGCACGTCGACGGGATTGGTTGCACCTGAAACAGTCATGAAACCGAAAGTCGCAGGCAAGGGAATTGCTGTGTTGTCCGAGGCCGAAGCCTTGCGGAAGGATCCCTTGAAAAACTATTCCGCGGACGAATGTCATCTGGTGGATGACTGAAGGATGTTGTGTCCGTGTGGGTGATGCGATATGGTCCTATTGTTCTTTTTCTGCTCCCCATCTATTCATTTTCATTTTTTTTCTTTTCGGATTTCTCGTTCAAATGCTCTGTTACATTAAACGCCGATGATTCTTCCAATGAATTGCTCTCGCGACTGGGTCAGCAGGCAGCAGTGCAACGATACCCTCCGAATATGGAATGCCCCTGAGTTACAGCCGCAGCATGTTTCAGATCTTTGCACGACAAACGACGTAGACTACTCCACTCGTTTTACTTTCTCGACGCACAGGAGACACATATGAGCTACACACGACAGGCACTCTATCCGTGTAATCCTGGGACGGAACGCGGTCGATCGACGAAGCTCGCCGCAGCCAATGTCAAAGGGTCCGATAAGATCATCTATGCCAATGGACGCAGTGTGATCGTAAGCCCCGTCTCGTGCCTCGGTTTTCCAGACGATTATACGTATCTCACACATGTTTCGAGATCCTCGATCTCAAGGTAAGTTCCATGTCTGGTTCAGACTCGGCCCACTCTTAGTCGACGCCATTCGTCCATGGGTCACACGTGATGATAGCATCCGGGATTGAGCACGTCGTTTACGGGGCATGCCAAGGAGACGACGGTCGCACGGTTCTCGCCGTCCGGGTTTTACTGCGCTTCAGCGGACGTGTCTGGACTCGGTACGTCCACCGGTCCCATTTCAGCTGATCGATTTGGGACTCGATAGCTGACTGCGATTTCGCCGTGGGTCGCTAGTGAAGATCTGGGATACAGTCAAAGAGGACCAGTCCGTCGCTGGGGAGTACAAGGTCTTGTCCGGGCGAATGTGAGCTCGAGTTTCGTCGCATTTGGTGGTGTTGATCCGAGTCTATCGACCTCGCCCCTAACCCCTCGTCATGGCACACCCAGAAACGATCTCGCGTGGGACGCTGATAGCGACCGGATCATTGCAGCTGGAGACGGACGGGAAAAGTACGTCTACACTCCACCCTTGACTTGTGCCCACCTTTTTTTTCACTTATTGCTTTTCGTGTACCTGAAGATTCGCACACGCATTTTTGCGCAACACAGGGGCATCAACAGGGGAGATTACAGGCCATTCCAAGGTACGCTGTTCGTTCGTCCACGGGCACGTCTGGGGTGTGTATGCCCTTTTTCTCGAGATAGGTCATCAATGCGGTATCTATTCGTCCGAAACGGCCTTATCGTGCGGTCACGGCGGACGACGGCGCTTTGATCAACTTCCACCAGGGTAGGTCTGCTCGTCTATGGACTCATCCTCCTTAAACCTGATCAGTCATCTTCAAGGCCCCCCGTTCAAGTACGTCAAGGTGCGTCAACATCGATTGTTCGGATAGTCGATTGGATGATGATGTATACTATTATCACGCGACGACAGACGATCAGAGAACATACCAAGTTCGTGCAAGACGTCAAATACGCGCCCAACGGAAACCACTTTGTCAGCGTCGGATCCGATTTTAAGATCGTCTTGTACAATGGGGAGAATGGTGACAAAATTGCGGACGTCGTGGATAGCCCACACAAGGGTAGCATCGTACGTCCCGCTTCATCTCCATCACGAACGTGGAATGTGGAGGATGAAATATGATGTAGATGGCATGTTCGTGGAGCTCGACAAGCGATCGATTTGTTACGTCGTCGATGGACAATACTGTGAAGTTGTGTGAGTATGTTTCTGCCTTTTTTTGCGGCGTATGGTTTAACTCTCTCTTTGTCTCGCATCGCAGGGGACGCCAGCACACAAAAGAATGTAATGACGTGGTTGTTCGACAAGGGCGTCACGAACCAACAAGTCGGAAACGTCTGGGTAAACGCGCACGAGATCGTCTCGCTTTCCATGGGTGGGGACCTCGGGGTCATCGACGTGCGCGAGGGCAACGGCAAGGTGACACGGGTCATCCAGGTATGACTCCCACATCGCCACCTCCATGTTGAGGGCACACCTCTGATGCCCGAGTCGCTCCTTGTCTGCTTCTCACATTAGGCCCCTCAAAAATCGGTGACCTCGGGCACGCTCGACCAATCCGGCACCAGTACGTTCTTTGTTGGGTCTGCGGAAGGACGTGTGTTCCGGTACGACATTGCGTCGGCGGAGGCGGGGAGCTCTGCCAGAGTCCAAGGCGAAGGCCACATTACCCTCGTGTCGGGCATGACGGCTGGTGTCGGTGGACAGATCTATTCCACTGGGTTCGATGATAGACTAAGGGAGGTTGATCCGACGGCTGGGTTTACGTGCGTCCTTTTCTTCCTCGTCTTTCGCAGGCGTGCACTGGCAAACGTGCTGACGGATTCCCATATTACCAAAAAAATCGAACTGGGATGGATTGACCGGAACAGACAGGCAACGCTCTCTCTCAGCGGCCAGCCGACATCGCTCGCGAGCACGTCAGACGGGACACTGTTTGTTGTCCACGCCGAGAAGACGGGAAAAATCACAATTCAAGCGGTGTGGCACAACCAGACGGTATATACCCTGCAGCCGGCGTACAAGGCGGTCTCAGTCGCTGCGTCAGGCACGGTCGTCGTCGTGGGCGGTGAGGTATGTTTTTCCTGGTCGCGTCACGGCGTACGATACACCTCGGGAACTGACGTGGGCTAGGACGACAACAAGGTCCACGTGTACGCCTGGGACGCGCGCGCATCGACCCTCGCCGAAAAGGCCACGTCGGAGCGCGTGGGTGCGAGAGGCCAGATCACAAGGGTGGCGGTTTCGGCGGATGCGGGTTATATCGCTGCGGGCGACGTGCGTTCGTTTTCGTTTTTCGTTTCATTCCTCTCCCTCTTGTGTTCCTTTTTTGTTGTTGTTGTTTCCTTGATTTGATTTGGGGTACTGATGACTCGTCTGGATCGATCGGGGATTAGTCCGTCGGCAAGATCATCCTCTTGGACGGCCACACCGCCGAGGTATGTTCCCACATCATTACTCCTCTCCTTCTCCCTCCTCATTCTCACACAGAAACGCACCGACAAATGGACACATCACACGGCCCGCATCACTTCTCTTGCCTTTTTACCTGGCCCCGCTACATCACTGGCGGATACCGGCACCGTAACTCGGGCGACAGCACCCTCGACACACCTCGCGTCGACCTCGCTCGATACCCACGTCTACGTGTACACCCTCGAGCCGCCATTTTCGCGGTACGTGCATGTGGCGGGGGCTGCCCCGATGGGTGGAGCGGTCGTGTCTTGGCTTCCTGGGGGAGAGGGAGGTGTCAGCGCGAGTGGCAAGGCGGACGGGAAGGTGAAGGGGAGGGTGGTGAGCGGGGGTGCGGATGGGTGTGTCAGGGTGTGGGAGGTGGTCTTGCCTTGATCGGGTGTTGGAAAGGAGAGCAAGGACCAGGATGGACGGGATGGACGAATGTACAATAGATGACTGTATCCGAGGCTCGAGGAGATCATGTTCGCGTCGTCTTTCTCGGTGTGACGTGTTGAACTTCAAGCAGGCTGAGTGTGACTCAGATGTCTCCAGACATGACATTCATCACCCAAAGACACTAACAACTTGCATCACAAAAGTTGCAAAAATGTAACATTGCCAAATAAAGAGTATGTACCGTAAGTAACTGGTCGTCAGTCATGCAGTCAGTATATTTTACTCTTCCAACTCGAGTTTTCGTCACTATCTCACACTGTTACGCCGTCAGCTCTAGCAAGTTTACAAGGTGCTTGTCTCTTTCTGTTGGCGCGGAGAGCAGTAAAATGATACGCATACCAGTCGAACATTTGCTCTCACGAACGGAATTCCCTGTCGCCAAATTTGAGCAAGGAAACGGGTCCCGTCACAGCACATCGACGGGACGATCGTGCTCGGTCGCGAAGCATCGGAACTTTTCCCGGCCACCTCACGCAACCCGTCTCCTGTTTCCATTCATCTCGAGGCGATGATGGACCTCGAGAAGGCCATTGTCCTCAACCGAGAAGCATTGGAACTTCTCCCGCTGAGGCACCCGCGTCGGTCAATACCTCTAAACAGCCTTGCAGCTTGTCTTTCCACTCGGTTCCACTACCTCGGGGATACGGAGAACCTAAATGAGGCCATCACGCTCGGCCGAGATGCACTGGCATGTTGCCCGCCAAGGCACCCATATCGATCAATGTCTCTGAACAACCTTGCAGTTGATCTCTACACTCGGTACAGGAAGCTTGGGGCGGTGGAGGATCTCGATGAGGCCATTGTCCTCAACCGTGATGCACTGGCACTTTGCCCACCAGGGCGCCCAGACTGGTTAATGTCTTTGAACAACCTTACAGATCATCTATACACTCGATACAAGCAGCTCGGGGCAATGGAGGACCTCAACGAGGCCATTTGTTGGAATATCAAACGGTACACGGTGATATAGCCACCGCTTACCATCACTTACTACTTCGCCGAGACACTGTATAATTCACTAAGTTCTCGATTGTTGTTCGACGGGATGCTCATTCCTCACGCTAAGTACTCATGAAAGATGGACCATCGATACTGCAAAGGAGGCTACGAGAACATGCCTCAACGTTAGGCCCACTCATCGAAGTGCTCTGCATTTATTGGCTTTCACTTAATACCATGTCGTCCTTGTTGTTTTGCTGCTTGTTTTCTATCCGTCCCTCTCCCGGGCCGTTGCCCGTCAGCTGGCTTCAACAGATGGTTGTTTGCAGTGCTCTCCCTTCTGGCGTGCAGTCCAAGTAGCTACAACCATGAACGCGAGACCAAGGATCATATCTTGTTCTCTCAAGGCTGCATTTGCTGTTGCAACACAGGATATGTATACTTGTAACAGTCAACTTCTTTGATTGCACTTGCCTTGTGGAATGAAATGCCCATATCGACGGTCTCTTTCCCTGTGCCACTGCACGATGACGAACCTAGGCGTGATGTCATCCATTCAATAACAACTACTGTGCCTTGATTTGTTCCAACGCAAGTTGTCAGAGGGTAAGAGCATTTAGAGCGCGAAGAGAGTGCATACATGGTATGTATCTTTAACCCAAGAAGTTTATATACCGTATACATGATGATTCCAGCTCGGCTGCAGCGGACGATATCAGCAAACACCATAAGCTAAAGATGAGGAATATAGATTGTCCACGGGGTGGTCTGGTGAGCGGAGCAGGGTAGCGCACGAAGGCTGGCGAACATCAATACCACGAGGAGCACCCGGGATACGACACCGAAAGGGAATGCACAAAGCAGGACTACACCCATGTCCTTTTTCGCGTCCCCCTCGTACCATCCCACACTCGTGAAGGTGAGAATTGCGCCTGCCCCGACCATGACGGCTACTGGAGCGCCTACCAAACAAAGCGATGCAACACGCCATACAATCTTCTCCGTCTCCGTCGGAAAATCAAAGTTCCATGCGATCAGGTGTAGTATGCCAAGAATCAACCAAGTGGCAAAAAATGAAACACGCCTGACATCATCGCCGACCATTTCCCCAATCATAGTTGTCAGTTCGCCCGTCCTAGAATGAACGGCGTTGTCCTAATCATTGAGATTGTTCGGTTATCAAGAGAAGGCAGACTCGGAAGGATACGAACATTTGTGCCCACTAGCGGTGCTTCTTCCACGCCAGTCATCAATTGTGTTTTCCGTATGCAGACGTAGCGGGTCATCAACGTATACAAATAGTTGGGTTCCGACTTCCATGTCTTTGACCTGCATATTACGATGCAGTCATCTCAGTATGGCACCCTCTATGTTGAATAATAAAACACGTACACGGCCGAGACCGTTTGTGGATAAGGTCTTATCCCCTGAGGCGAATAAAAAATATGGGGATATTCAGGGCGGAGTGGCTTGTCCCACCAGAGGACAAGAAGTAAAAGCATAAGTATAACTATGCACACCGTGTCGAGTTCGACCAGTGTGACTGCGAGACCGCGCGAACCACGAACAACAACCTGCAGCATGAACCAGGACAGTTGAAGAGCGAAGATGGCCTTTCCCAGGGCATCTGACTTGCTTCTGGCCTTGATTTCCTCTACCGTAATAACTGGGTTTGCAATCTGTTTCTCCTCGCAAAGGTCTAGGAATTTGAGGGAATCGATCGTCTTCCAATCACCTTCGTTCTCAGTATGAACAAAACCACCCATTTCCGCAAAGTAGCTGTGCGTCATCGACCAATCATACTTCTTCTCTGAGAAATCGGGTTCC
Source organism: Lanmaoa carminipes (assembly GCA_038093455.1). NCBI lineage: Eukaryota > Fungi > Basidiomycota > Agaricomycetes > Boletales > Boletaceae > Lanmaoa > Lanmaoa carminipes. The sequence goes on from JBBPSE010000535.1 coordinate 8,422, forward strand.
GAAGAGATTTGTCGGGATGAATGGGATATGGCCGTATCTACTGTGGAATAGAACTTACCACGAAACTGTATGACTTTGCGACGAGCTTGCCACCATTCCCGAGCGGCTGTCCCAACGATCCACTCCGGGATGAAAATCGCCAATGAGACGAAGGACGCCCGTTGCAACAACGTCTTGCGCCACTTTTGTAGATGGCGAGGAACGTCGGGACGGATTGCCTGCCATACGCAAATCAACAAGGTCAACCCGCAGCTGCCCAATATACTCCAGACGCTGCGAAATATCCCATCCGGCGGCGGCGCCGGGCAGCTGGAACTCGTCGCTCCTTGGACGAGGTGTGCAAGATAGAGGAAGACGAACAGCAGCAGTGGCAGGCGAATCATGGAAAAGATGGAGGTTGGTGTGAAGCACTGTCGGTTGCAAAGACTCTAGCGAGCCCTTGAGCATCGCGTTCGTTCTTTGCTTCTGACCCTAAGCCCCTGCAGACATCACGGCGATGTATGGCATGCGAACTGGGTGCGGTTCGATCATTTATCAGCCTCATGGTCGATGAGGATGTAGAACACCCGTTCCAACAAAGTCTCGTATCACTCTTCTCGAAGGTCTGGAACGCCGCGATGGATTACGTGCCATAGCCTCGCAAATTAACAGGCTCAGGGCAACTTCCCAAATAATACTACAGACGCTGCGAGATGTCGCATCGGGCAAGATAGAGAGGGCGAATACTGTCGATCGCGATGTTGAGTCAAGCGAGCTATTCGAGCGTCGCGTTCGCTCTTTTTTTCTGGTGCACTGAGCCTGCAGGTATGTACATATCATGACGATGTATGACATGCGAACTGGGTACTGACCGCTCATCCACCAGCCTCATGTTGATATGCGCGCTCCGGAGGTGCCAGTGTGGGTGGAGCTTTAAGCCTTAAGTTTATTATTAAATTATTAAGGACGCACGTTCACCATCAGCGCTCTCGCCCATTCCTTTTTCAAGACGGAAAACAGCGGAAGCACTTGCCAAAGTCACGAAAGTAATCTTATGCACCATCCCTGAGCACTGAGTACACCATCATGCGCGCGTTGTCTCCCTTGGTGCATTGTGGACGTGTTGAACATGCGTGATACAAAGACGTCCCCAGCCTACCTGTCATTCATCCCCTTCACATAATGTTATGAACGTTGAGCAGGCGTACAAGCAACTTACCAAAGTCCCCAGGGTCTCTTTGTCGCAGTCACGGAAGCAATCTTATGCTCCATCCATGAGCGAGGACACCGCGTTGTCTAAGGTCTTCCTTGGCGCACTGTGGACGTGTTTAACACGTGTGACACAGAGACGTCCCGAGCCTGCCGTAACTCGCCCACTGGTATGTATAGGTTGTACGTGGCCAAATCCACCTGATTTCTCTCAAAGTAGCGTACGTGGAATGGTAACAGCACGAGTTATGTACATAGCTGAGTCTCTGAAGCAAGAATTGATACATGATGATGAATTTGAGCTAGCAAAAAATTTTGCGTTAACTTGTAGTACTAGCAGCAATCAGCTGCTCCAGTTTCTCGACGTCCATCCCAGGAAACCTGGGCACGATCCTGCACTTGAATGGAAGAGGATGTCTGTGCAGATAATCAGCTCCATCTCCAGGCATCAATAGCATGACGTCTGTCGTTCATCACTCACACCGACAGCCCGCCCGAAAATCTCGGTTTCACTGGGATCTCCATCCCGTTCTCGTCCAGCGGTTTCAATATCTTGAACACGGCCAACACCTTGGCGATCACCGCCCACACTGACGTGTCTGCAAAGTGTCTCCCGACACAGATCCGTCGACCGAACCCAAACGTGATGTGTTCGGTGTCGTTGGGTTTGAGGGAACCATCGTCGTTGAGGAATCGCTCGGGTAGGAACGCGTGTGTGTTGGGGTACCTGGATTCGTCGTGCGCCATCGACCTAGTAAAACGGGTTGTCAAGACCTGTTTCGAAAGCATGTGAAGCACACGCACCACACGTTCGCTATGATCACAGCACCTGAAATCGCGGGTATCAATAAACCTCTCAGACGCTTAAGAGGAGTGCCAATTATTCACCCTTTGGAATGTGGAATCCACCGTACACGTCATCATCCAGAGCGACATGGGGAAGTGCTGTGTCATTCAAGAGGATCAGCAGCGAAAGCTAACCAAGGGACAAAATCACCCACACAAAGGACCGATGGGACTGTATCTGAGCGTTTCCCAAAAGATGGCGTCAACCAAGGGCAACAAAGGTCGATCATCAATTGTCGGCAATCTGGCCATCCCCACCACAGCATCGATTTGTGCTTGCGCCTTTTCTTGCACTGCAGGATGCAATACCATCATGAGAAAGAACGTCATTAGGACTGAGTTGGACTGTTTTCTATTGTTGGTGATGATGATCACATTGAAGACGTTGTACCACGTACGGTCTCTGTTGCAGCTAACAAGATGGATAACATGCATGAGCAAAGGATCTCGTGAGGCATCTGAGCAGCATACCCAAAAACGAGGTTCCAGATGCCTCCTTGAGGGTCTCTAGCCACGATTCCTCGGGTGAAACACCTTTCTTTTCCGTATCTCGCAGTGCATCGTGTACCATCGACGGTGCGATGCTACCGCTCATCTAGCAGATGTAATTATTCAACGTGGACATGAGGTGAGTAATTGGACCATTACCACCCTTCGAAGAGAGCACTCAAACGCCCGTTCAAGATACTGCTTCGACAACCCACGTGCCATCGCAGTCGTCTTCTTGAATGACATACCGGGGAACCACGATGGGAGATGGAGCACTCCAAAAAGATTCATCTCGTGATCACACATGAAACAGGGAATGTGATTGACTCACACAGCGGAATGGCGCTAAGTATAATCTCAACCTGGATAAACACCGTAGGCACAACACTGTTCAACACGTTTGCCGCCATGTTGACGAGTTCGTCCTTTCGAGATGCTGGGTCATAGTCATACGTGCTGTTCAGAATGACCGACGCCGTGTACCTCGATGGAGACATGAGTTGGATCGACCATCACATCCACTCAAATCCACTCACTCGAAAACATGGTCATCCAGTTGTTCGGGAGTATCGAATAACTGCCGGAGGAGATGACATGCCTTGCGGTGTTGAAGGGGCAGAAATCTGGATGCTGCGTCGAGCCGAAATGTCTGGTGGAAAAACCGCCTGTGCGTTCGCCATCGAGCGCCGTAAGGTAATAGGCCAGTATTGAAATCCATTCCACACCTTGAATAAGTAGATTGAGATTAGCATTATAATAAGAAACGGGGACCCGACATTTCACTGGTGATGTGCTTTTGGCGGTCTGAATAGTTCTTGGACCGTTTCTCGAGCAGGTCCTTTGCAATATCTTCTGAATTGATGATGATTATATGCTTTCCCATCAATCGAGAATACACTATGTCGCCTGCATGCACATTGGCTTGAATGATGTAGAACTGAACGTGTTGTAACCTACCATATGTTCTTGCCCACTCGGCATATGTTATCCATGGAGCACTTGTATTAATTCCGATAATATTCCCAACCCATGGTAACCCAGGAGGTCCGGGGGGCAGTGGATAAACAGTTCGACTCCGGAGAGTTCGTCGTCGAATATATAGAACCACGATACACCCGAGAGCTAATATGCCTGTAGTGGTCCAGTCAGACATTGCGTGGGGGGCGATAAGGATGGCAGACCTACGGATAAGTTTCGTTTGTTCTTTAGTACACCGATGGTGAGAGCTTGGCTATTCCTCTGGGTCAACGATATCTGGAGGACTTCGGCCATCACCGGCTCGAACTTGCAGTGCACCCTTGTTTCACCTGATTTCCTATCCGAAGAGAACCCGCGGGCACATACAACTCACAGGGTACTCGGAACACCGAGGAGCCGCTGGGTGGCGTTGGGGTCAATAAGGTGCGGAACGTCGGGTGACACGGGTGCCATTTATTTATCTTGATCCTTCTGACACTCTACTGACTTTCCTTGTTTCTATTTGGAGTATCGCGGTCGAGTCATTGCGCGTACCGCCAAGAGTCCCTGGCTGCGACTCAACTTCATCCCGGCACACATGCCAGCTTCTGATTAGTATTCCAGATCCATCAACATTTGAACGTGTGATGGGCATAAAATGAACCTCGGATGGTGTCGTCGAGAATCACCTATTTTGGTTGGGGTCGTGGAGCTTCATGCCGCGGCGAACGAAACTGACTTGCCGAAAAGCGAGAAACTGTTTAACTCGACTAGCTCCGACGCTAAATTTCAATTACCGACAACCCATTACACGGAGCGTCAGTGATCTCGGGCTCACCATACGGGTCAGCTGCATATGTAGTTGTACAAAATGCAGCGATTAACCTCACCGATCCTACAATTTGAAGTAAATTCCAATGTTTATTTGATGCAAGTAGAACGTGTGGATAGGCTGTAATGCCACTGATCGAAGGGCGAAATAAAAGTTCCCATTCATTGATCGATGATCTTCGGCGACCGGATACAGCCGCCTTCATAGATCTAATCGTCAAGTATTGAAATATTGATTACCCATATTCAATAGCCCTTCCGTATGTATACGGAGGTGCTGAGTAGGCACAGGTTCCAGGTAAGACAGCAGTGTCCGAAATCTGTACGAGGTGCAACATTACCAAGATTCCCCTTGACGAGCTCAACGCCGCCTCGCTCGCAACACTAACAATCACACCACTCGTCGGAGGCCTGCCGAACTAGCCTGGTCACCAGACTGCGACCATTATTATTCGCGAAGTTACCTGTTTCGACACCACTGCAAGGGCGTACAATCTCCCCCTCAGCCATGCCATCGTCTCCGAGCGAAACATCCAAGTTTCCGTCCTTGTGCTACAGAGGGTGGACGTAGACAGTGTTGTCCGCATGGTTGCTGAGATCCGAGCTAAACTCGAGGAGAACAGCGCTCATCTACGAAGGCGTTTCGATCGGGGTCCGGACACTACCTTATGGCCCGGGATGTCTTCCACGACAATCTCCGAGACGCGGTCGAGCGCCTTCAACTTGACACTCTCACAATCAGGTGGTCCCCGGATCACGTAGTAGGGATACCACCCTGAAACGAGGGGGCGGATAGCGACGGGCAACAGCGGTGATGCGGAACGACTACTACGCAAATAACTAAGGGGCGCTAGGAGGCGAAGGACTCTGAGGGCACCCGCGGAGCAAGACTGTGGCGAAACAACAGATCCACGCCCAGCTAAAGTCCCTCAGGAGTCAGAAAGACCATCTTCCGAAACTTGAAAGTCACCACACGTGCAATCTGCCATACCATTCACGATTCTCTGCTCTCGGAGAACTTCTTGTCTACAGCGAACCTACCTAGACGACACACGTCCGTCCTCTCCCAGCTACGCACAGGCCACGCCCCGCTGAAACAGCATATTTTCGAATACACTATGTCGCCTGCACGGATATCGGCTCGAGTAGATGATGTAGAACTAAACATGTTGTAACCCACCATATGTCCTTGCCCACTCGGCATACGTTATCCATGGAGCACTTGTGTAATTCCGATAATGTTCCCAACCCATGGTAACTCAGGATGTCCGGGGGACAATGGGTCAAAAGTTGGACTCCCGAGAGCTCCTCTCCCGACGTATAGAACCACAGCACACCCAAGAATGAAGGCAGATGTGGTCGTCCAAGTAGACATCTCATGGGTGGCGGTGACGGTGTTAGATCCTTGAATTCGCCTCATTTATCTGCAACATAGTCAGTCAGGTTGAGACGTTTGGTATGCATCAGCAAATCACTGATTTCAGATTTTTTTTGTCTATAGCCTTAGGCACTGTTCAGCAGAAGTTCGGGGCTGTAGGTTTGAATGCTGAACACTGGACTTCGAAGAAGCATGGTGGCACTGTGTCATCGTGAGCTCTCATCACGGGCTAGATAGATTGTGATCTATTTGACATGTTAACCGAACCTTCAGTTCATCTGATGTGAGCTTTTAGCTCGTCTGATGTGAGCTTTCAGCTCGTTTACAGCAGTTTTCAAAACGATGCAGAAAAATGCAATCGAAAATTCAGTGTGGCGATGCAGGACCCCAAGCTCAGCTAAGCCCAATGGGAAATGTCACGCATCACACATCACTGACCGCGCTACTTCGCTCACCAATCCTCGCCATAGTCTAATGCACATCGCATGATGCCACAACAACGGATGAACTCAGATTGGAGATAATTCAATGGGATGAGTGGTATGTGCTATACTTTTGATTCCAGACCTCACTCTTACATTCAAAATGGAGAAATAGATCTTTTTCTGTTGTATGGTTGACAACTGGATTTGAGGATGTGCTGTTAGACAATATTACTTTTTTTCTGTTGTATGGCTGACAGCTGGATTTGAGTACTTTTGACATACATCAGCAAGCCCCTTAGGTACTGTGTGAGATTGTACAGTGTGCTACAGTTAGTCACAGTTGTCACAGTGTTACAGATAGGTCCCCCTCTGTACAGCTGCATTACAGTGCTGTGATATAACTGTACAGTATCTGATGACTGTATGGTATCCTGATTTGGACAGATCTTGACATAATGATTGTTAGCAAGTCCCTTGACAATGCAGTCCAGTTTCGATGCCAGCACAGAGCTGTACAGTGGTGATGGGATTCCTGGCTCTGTACAGAGACATACAGCAGTAACAAGATTTCCTGGTTTGTACAAAGATCTACAGTGGTCATGGGACCACAGCTCTGTGTTGAAGACAGGCATGTATTGACAGAGTCTCAATAGGCTACATACCTTGTTCTGCTGAACGCTTCACTGGTGATTGTTACGATTCGTCTTGGACTACTCTTTTCTTTCCTAATCTTCATTAGCTATACGCTGTATTCATACGAGTCGCTCGTTCGACTCTCGCCTCGTACGCTTTTCTTTCACTTCGTCTCACGTGACCTTATCCAGTCGGCAACTGCCGTTTC